>JAQFYQ010001024.1:0-14414 GCA_034694885.1 Buchholzia appendiculata | reverse complement strand
CCCTTGTCACGCACTTTTACACCTCACGACACCCCATTGTCACACTTCAACAACCCCCCTCCCCCTCCTGCATGACGTCATATTTGAATGACCCCTAGGAGATAGTAGTCTGATCAGAGCTGAGTAATGAGTATAGACTGCTACAATCTTCTGTTTTAATTCTTTATGGTGGTGGGTTAGCCTATGCTTGCCACCACTACCAAATCAAAGAGCAGTATAACTTTCTTTGAAAAACGGAAATCACCTAATTCCGGGTACGGGTTGGCATCAGCAAGGGCATGCGGTCGTAAAAATGCAGCCATGATGAGTCCTCAGGTTGATTAGTTAAAGTCTACACCGGTGCTCAGCACAGACATGTCTACCATTCACTTGTGAAAGTGAATAGTAGACAACGGGTATGTAAGATGCACTTCTAACGCATCATGCGTTGCTAAGGTAAAACCTAACAAAATCGTAGGTGATGACGATGATAATGAAATGACAGTAGGTAAATTCTCTTTGATATTCTGCAAATCTTGTGAATGCTTTAATTTGTGTGATCAATTGTCCAGATATGTAAATTAAACAAATTTGTCATTTATACATGTACATGATTGTATTACAAATATGTACAACACAATGCAGCTTATTGTACATTCCACTAATGTATAATAAATAAGCATTATCTATGTATATATTTTGATGTGCTTTCGATTTAGCTGTCTCTGATTATTATTTAATATTTATATTTGTTGAGTGTGTTTACATATTACATGTTATTCAGAGTTTGAAAGTATCGTTTAGCTTTTTGTCCTTTTTGAGCCAGATCAGTCAAACTGTAGTATTAATTACATCGTAAATGTGGACAGTTACATTTACTGTAAACTTATCAGGTTGTGTGCAGTGTAATTATTTGTTTAAAAGTTTGTTCATAAAGTATGCTGTCATTGAAATTGTTAATCAATAATTGTAGTGTATTGCCTATGTATACACCAACGAGCTGTAAACTCCGACTGTAAACAGTTGAAAGGTATATGAACTGCTGTAATGAAAAATATAATTTGAAAATAATAATTATTTTGCTTTTTACTGTTTTTTTATTTGTTATGTGGTCTTGTTCTCTTAATAAAGCAGATATATGTACTGACCATTAATCTTTTGTCTGTCAAAATTAATTCTTCAATCCAAAATAATTATTATTTAGGGCTTTGATGGCAAAAAGACTAATCCATTATTCATGCATTTCCTCTGCATTCGTAAATATTTTAGAGTTACTGGCTCACTATTTTTTTCTACGTTATTATTGAACATTGTGTGTAGTGATCAATGCACATGATGACACACAACTCGTATATGGACAAATGTACAGCCTCCCTTGAGGGAGATCCACGAGACTAAACCGCTGGTCGCTTTACACGCCATACTGCTAGGATTCACGTAGGCAAGATAGTGTTAGCCCTTATCACTTTAAACCTTATTTCTGTTATATCCAATCACTGTCATATTCAATCACTGTTATACCTGAAACCTAATCACTTTGTACCTTTTCTCTGTTATACCTTATCACTTTATACCTTATCTCTGTTATACCTAGTCACTGCTATACCTTATCTCTGTTATACCAAATCACTTTATATCTTATCTCTGTTATACCTTGTCACTGTTATACCTTGTCACTTATACCTTGTCACTGTTATACCTTGTCACTATTAAACCTGATCAAAATCCACTGATTAGAAACACAACTCGTTTGTCCTGATCTTTATTGAAAAACATAGACAAACAAACATAATTATACAGGATAACAGCTTCAATAACAAAAACGAAATCTTTGAAAATATTACTCATAAATAGATAAAATAAGGAGGATCTTATCATTCAGCATTATGTAAAGCATTTTACATCGATACAAATAGATAAAATTAAATCAAGACAGTATGTACTATTCAGATCAACAAAATATCACTCATAACTTCCAACTGATGATTGATTATATTATAAAAAACAATCTAGAATAAATAGTAAAAATGTTAAAGCAAAACAGGTCTTGTTCATCAACAGTAGTAACCCTACAGATAATCTGCTCATGATGACGTCAAGTTTACACTAGAAGACATAATTTATATTAAATGACATCGATATTTCATTCAGTATTAACATTACTATTGATTATAATTTGTCATGATTTCATAAATTTCATTTAAAGTCGAGTCTTCATATTATCATCATCATCATCAGTGCTCTGCCCGAAGACAGGTCCTTGGTATCCATTTCCTCCACAACTCACGATGCTCTGCTATCCTGATCTTCATATTATATATTATGTTTATCAGTCAATCAAGGAGATCAACAACTAACTGTGAAATAAAGCAATACAATGCCTTACGGACTTACAACCTGCCTGCCTGTTCACTGTGCTAACTGTGAAATAAAGAAATTCAGTGCCTTACAGGCTTACAACCTACCTGCCTGCCTGTTCACTGTGCTTCACAGTAAACATGCTCCAAACAACACTAGGTAAAGTTTTCAATCCGACACATAATGTGACTAAAAGCAGATCTAAATGGCATGCAACAATACAGACGATTCAAAGATTAACTCTTTGCATGACAACATGATCATTGGAATCTGATTCCAACCCATAACCAAGAGAACAAGCTGAATGAACAAGCCATCAATTCCCACCCATACCAAGAGAAGAACAAAAGGTGGATGGATAAGTCAGCAATGGACTGGGACCAGAAAGCAGTTCCAGACAAATATCCATGACACCGAAACCGCGTCCATCGTGTTTTTGAAAATCTTGACATAGGTTAATAAATTTACATCTTCATTACTGTTCATGTCTGCCTGCAGCCTTGGAGACTGAGTCCAGCCTTTGAGACAAATGCTTTCTTCTCCTAGGAAGGATTAAAGTACAGCTATATTATTGTGTAGATTAGTGTCCATGATTGTTCACAACAAAGCCGATTGCCGTTGCGACTTCATCCTATACAGAGTCATATTTAACGGGCAGAGGGGGAACCACAAACGGGTTTGATCCCCAGATTAATTTTTTTCTTTAAATGATCCCTGATTTAGTTGATGTCACACTGTCTCCGCTCGCCAGCATTTTTTTCCCCAGTATACCTCAAAAACTAAAACTAAAATGGTCGAGAACGTGGACAGCAAACTCCCTTTGAAACAAAATTTTGCCTACCGGTCTGACCTTAAGCTCCACACCTTTATTTTGTATACAGTACAACCATGGAGGACACGGTAAGCTAGAGACGTCAGAGAGAACATGGAAAGCTAGAGAGGTCAGAGAGGACATGGAAGGCTAGAGAGGTCAGAGAGGACATGGTAGGTTAGAGAGGTCCGAGAGGACATGGAAGGCTAGAGAGGTCAGAGAGAACATGGAAGGCTAGAGAGGTCAGAGAGGACATGGAAGGCTAGAGAGGTCAGAGAGAACATGGAACGCTAGAGAGGTCAGAGAGGACATGGTAGGTTAGAGAGAAGAGAGGACATGGAAGGCTAGAGAGGTCAAAGAGGACATGGTAGGCTACAGAGGTCAGAAAGGACATGGAAGGCTACAGAGGTCAGAGAGGACATGGAAGGCTAGAGAGGTCAGAGAGGACATGGAAGGCTAGAGAGGTCAGAGAGGTCATGGAAGGCTAGAGAGGTCAGAGAGGTCATGGAAGGCTACAGAGGACACAGTATATTACCATGAGCAGACTCATAGCAGCATGACCACTGTACGAGTAATATCAACAATAACAGCAGCAGCAGCCTAACATGTAACATAACAACCTAGACCAGCAGCGGTATCTCAACAACAACAGCAGCTTAACAAGTAACATAACAGCCATACCACCATAACAGCAGCTCAGTCTCAGCAACTTCCACTCAGACATGTAACATCCACCCATCAACACTCAAGCTGTAAATAAATAATGCCTGCAACATAACAACATACAAGAGTATTTTCTGACTTACTGTGAACATGCAAAATGACTGAGCCTGTCAAAACGGTTGATCATATAGGATTAGAACAAAAAATATTATTTATATATTATAATAATCAGAAGAAGAGATGCTGTCTCAGTTCCTAATTTATTTTTTGTTCCTGGATGATATTTTACGATGGTGATACATTTCTAGTCTATATCCAGTCAGCAGATTTGCGTCTACAAGCTTCCAATCAACCTAGACACCCTCTGACCTTTGACCCAACAGGCTTCAACTCTGAATCAGAAGTTGTATTCAAGTTAAAGCTTGCATAATCTTTTTACTGTGAGCAGACTTGAACCGCTTACCTAGCACTTTTAATTCCCCGCTAACTGTACAGGCCACTTGTTACTCAATCATACTCATTAATCACTCAGGATAACCATGTGTAACTGTGTCCAAAGATTAAGTGCTACAACGATGTACACTAACAATATTGTGTTATACTACCAACATTGTATACTCTATGAATATTTTGTATACTACCATGATTATGTACACTATCACTATGGTCTACAGTACCAAGAAAAGCATGAGATTAACTGAATAAGCAAAGCACTTCATCAATCCAGAGATTCAGCAACGCCTCACATTATCACTACATTTAGATATTTGGTTACTTCATGAGTAAAAGAGTCATAAATTGTACATATAATAATAACCTAACAGAATACCTGCGCCTTGCTTTAATCTAGAGTAAGCAGTAATAGCAACAAATATTCAGCGATTCAGCCCGGTGTAAACATAAGCACTGACACAGATTGTCATAAATTCGCACATCTTCAAAATTGCTACATAATCAAAACTACGATACAAATGTACAAAATAAATGACGCAAAGTAGCAAAGTCTCTAGGATAACCTTCCGATGTAGCCAAGAAGAGATTAATGTAGCCGACATGTAGCCAAGAAGAGATTAATGTAGCCGACCTAGTCACAATGTGATCAATATAACCGACATGTAATTAAGAAGTGATCAATATAGCCGACATGTAGCCAAGAAGTGATCAGTGTAGCCGACAAGAAGCCAAGAAGTGAATAATGTAGCCGACAAGAAGCCAAGAAGTGAATAAAGTAGCCGACATGCACCTAAGAAGCTATAAAGTTCTGTTGATCAGCCGCGTGAGATCATAAACTGAAATACTATCCATGTGTTCCTCTCTGTATACGCGACAAGACAAGCAACGAGCTTAAGTCAACATATGCATTGAAGCACAAAAGCAGCTACTAGACTGGCACAAAAGGCACTACAGTTCAAGCTATAATATAACGATTGACGCAATTCAAGCTATACTTCAGTATAATGGTTCTTGCAATACACGCAATGCAGAGTTTGATCAGTCTAAGCCTACTCACTCAGATTTTCTCTTTTCTCAAATAGTAAAGGGAAGAATCGTGGTGATATCAACCGATGCGAAAACGGGAAGAAACTAAGTAACTCAGCTCAGATCATGCTCAGCTTGACAAAAAAGTAAATCATAATTTGTGCAATACTAGATAACCTTTAGAACAGCCTAGCAATGATTGCTCACAAAGGATAAATTATTACTATTGTCTAACACACCGGAATACCACCTACTTTAAATCTAACTTCGTAAGCCTTGCTATTATGCGGCATTATAATCATTACATATCAACTTCTGATAGAAGGTTGACCACTATAAATTTCCATCCCTTTCGGTCTTCCGCTGTCCTTTTCTACCTCCTCGTATGTCACGAGTTCTGCCGATCTTACGATGTCATCCAGTCACATCACATGGCAGAAGCAAGTAAAAAATAATAGCAAAATTAAACTGAAAGGCCAATTACCTAATCCGATTCATAGCAGTGTAAGTAAAACATTACGTAATCTCTACCAATACAAAACATACAAACACAAACACACACATACACATACTCGCACAGCGACACTAAATCACTGTGACATTCAAAAATTCAGCTTCTTCGTTCGTTAGCGGCCGTAGAAGATGGAAGAATTCGAGAAAGTTTCGCCGAACCCCTCGATCAAAGGGATTGTAGTAGCGGCCCTTGTTGTCTTGCAGATATTTGTAACGCTCAAAGTTGAAACGTTCGTTGGTCGTCAAGTTCAGTCGGATGTTATACATCTAACAACAAGTAATGGCACAATGTTATACCGCTAACAACTGAAAACAGCATGATGTTATACAGCTAGCAACAGAATAATAGCAAGATGCTATATGGCTAACAACAGGATAATAGCACATCTCAACATGCTGTTGACAATCTGTATAATGACTTCTGCAACCAACTGCTATCAACAAGAATGAGAAACAAATAAAGCAGCAAATTATGCATTTAGAACACGCAAAGGTATCACACAAAATAACCAACCTAATATATTACTCTTAAAAAATAAAATGGGAATTAAGCAATACTAATATATTACTTAATATTATATTAGGAATTTTATAAAACATGAATTCAGTTTATTCACATAGTATTTTCGGACTATTCATTGTATTAAGTAATACTAATATCTTACTTAATATTATATTAGGAATTTTATAAAAAATGAAATTCAGTTTATTCACATAGTATTTTCGCATAATATTACTATTCATTGTATTCTATTCATTTCGGACTATTCAATGTCTCTACACCATTAATTTTGTCTTTATCTTTTAAACACTTTAATAATCAGCAAATTCATCTTATTTTGAGTCCATTCACTTCATCTTCAGTCTATTCACTGCGCTGTTCAGCAGGTTTATTGCATCTTCAACCAGCTATGCAATGTATACTCAGACCAACCTCTTTGAAGTATATATCGCACAAAATCTTTGTTCTACTCAAAACCAGTGAACTCAGAATGCACAACTCAGAACTTGAACCACTTACATAGCTCTGTAAGAGAAAAACTTACTGTCATGACGAAGACGACGGAGCTGATGATGAGGAAGAAGCATGCCTCCAGCAGACCGATGAAGACAAGCCAGTCCCAGACGTGTTGCCAGAGAAACGTCGTGGCAAAGTAGACACTGAGCAGGAAGAGAAAGGAAGCAGACGCGACAAACGTAAAGAACCATCCTCTGCAACAGACATTCAGCCTTTCCAGCAAAGTTATCTTAACGTAGTAGTCATCAACTAACTCTTACACTACACTTTAACTTAACAAGACTTATACATAACACATACAAACAACATTTATACATTCATACATACATAAGGTAACTGAGCACTCTTTTAGGTAAAAACTGGTAAATATTTTATTTCATTATAATAGTTTGTTATTATCAATAGACAAAATTTTTTTTACTTTATTTCCTAATGTTATTATCATTGGTATCATACGATTGTTATTATGATTAGACAAAAAGAGAATTTTGATCACAAATAAAGCTTGAACATACATTTTAATCACAACGTAATAACTACAGAATTAGCACAACTTGTGCAATCGTTTTTTGAACGAAAGCTCAATACTGACCTGTTGTTAAATCCGACGCAGTTGTAGATATAAGGGCAGTGGTGATCAAAGGTAACGATGCAACGGTTGCAGATGCGACAATGTTTGGCACGTGTCGGTCGGACACAGCGACACGTGTGACACACTCGACTCAGCGGGTTGACACCTTGCTGTCTCCATTCATCGTACGACATCACCTACGCATGCATTGCAGCATACGACATATTTTAATATACATGTTAATTTTATAAATTCAGTTCAGAATCAAATTTAATGATTCATAAACAAAGACAATTTAACCGTCAGTTAAATCTCTTACATCAATCAAATTTATTCATTAAATTATCCACATCAAGTTTATAAATAATCATTACCTTAAACCATTTAAAACAAACACTGTTTAACGATAAACCAAACCATTAGCATAATATATTCGGATGTAAGAGAAAACAGGACATTGAAATGAAGACTATTGGGAACAAATGAAGGACGGCTAATAAAATTGGAGATAAAGTAAAGCAAGTCAGGAGAAGAGAAAGTACTTAGAAGAAGAGGATGTTGAGAGTGACTAGATGGTATCATAGACTGAAGATAGAAGAAAGTGACTGACATGGATGAAATCACTAGCTTGAGAACACCCTAAAGAGCCTTTGCGCATACAATTTTGTATAGCATCAACCGGCTTACCGCCAAGTGCAATCAAGTTTCTGCCATGAATAATGATGATGATGAATGGTACATGACATGAATAACTGATGATAATGATGACGACACTGATTTGGATCTACTTCAGCTGTGGGAGGACGCCCTGTCAGCAGCCGGAAGAGGAATGGGGCCCTAGCCTGACGGAGACAAGGGCGGGACACAAACAACAACAACGACAATGATAATGATGATGATGAAATGGTACGTGGAAACGCTTGAAGAGATTCTGACCTGTTTAAGACACTGATCGTATTCCGGCATGTTGGTCGGAATAAATCCGGGATCAATAGTGGAGGCACAGTAGAGAGAGATCCACATGATGACATTAACTCCAATAAATATAATATTCACTAGTTCATGAATATCCCACAAGACTGGAGCGACCTGAAGACATGCAACACAGGAACATAGAACACGAGCATTACCGAGTATCACAAGCATCACAAAAACATACATACAAACATAGACGCTACATCCTCATACATGGACATGACCTATCTTACCATCTGTTCTTACATGCCAACTTGTCTCAAGGACCATCATAAGGACTTCATGAGGGACTTTGTCAAAGGCTTTCTCCATATCCACATCAAAGACATAAAAGGTGCAAAGGGGCAAAAAAGGAAACAAATAAAAACACCCAGCTAAAGAAATGACAGGCATGAAAACTTAAAGATGTGGAGTCCACAAAATAAATTCACAAAACTAGTTTTATATCCATTGAAGATTAAAAACAAATAAGGTCTAATTAAATGTTCTTACTTAATTATAGACAGGATAGACTCTGAAATGTCTTACCTTGATGATATAGACAGGATAGGCTTAGAAATGTCTTACCTTGATGAAATAGACAGGATAGGCTTAGAAATGTCTTACCTTGATGATATAGAGAGGATAGGCTCTGAAATGTCTTACCTTGATAAGATAGAGAGGATAGGCTCAGAAATGTCTTACCTTGATGAGATAGAGAGGATAGGCCCAGAAATGTCTTACCTTGATGAGATAGAGAGGATAGGCTCAGAAATGTCATACCTTGATAAGATAGAGAGGATAGGCTCAGAAATGTCACACCTTGATAAGATAGAGAGGATAGGCTTAGAAATGTCTTACCTTGATGAAATAGAGAGGATAGGCTCAGAAATGTCTTACCTTGATGAGATAGACAGGATAGAGTCATAAATGTCATACCTTGATAAGATAGAGAGGATAGGCCCAGAAGATTATACTGAAGACTAGAAACAGCAGAGGAGTCTTCGATTTACCCGGCGGACCAAAAATAATCGTCCAACCATCAATCTTAGACAGAAGACTCGATCTGGTCATAGATTCCTTCTTCAGGTATTTGACGATGGCATCATGATGCCGTCCCATGGCAAGCGCTAAAGGGGTTTTACCCTTCTTGTCGGCTAGGTTAACCTCTGCGTGATCCTAATGACAAAACATAATTGTGATGTCACACATCAGATCACGTTTTCCGAAAGCAAACGCGTGTACAATTGTACACGATTAATTTCAAAATTTTATAATAATAAAACCTCACCTGTTTCGAAAAAACTTTTGCAAATTTAATTAGTGTTAACTAATATATAGTACATACTAAAC
Organism: Buchholzia appendiculata; assembly: GCA_034694885.1. Classification (NCBI taxonomy): domain Eukaryota; kingdom Metazoa; phylum Annelida; class Clitellata; order Enchytraeida; family Enchytraeidae; genus Buchholzia; species Buchholzia appendiculata. The sequence goes on along the minus strand of JAQFYQ010001024.1, from coordinate 4,715 downwards.
AATATCACTGTATGAAGACAAATCTTACAGTTAATAGGTATATTAATAGATATATTCTTGACATTAACCACTTTCACGTAAGATTATTAAACATAAAAAAGCATACGTAAGTAATGAAAGGTTAACAAGACTTTAGAGAGCTGACTGCACTAGCCTGTTCACAGAGTTCCTTGACCGACGTCAAGTTGCCGCTGATACAGGCCAAGTGTAGCGGCGTCTGACCGAACTGATCGACCTGGTGCGGGCTCAGACCCGTGTAGACCAATAACCGCATCAACTCGTTGTGACCTACGATACAAAACACCAGAATATCAACACAACTCTTAAATAACATGGAATTATATAAACCAGCGAATCATCTTAAAGGTAAAATTTGCAGCTAATAATAATGGCGTTGACGAGTCAATCAAAAAGATTAACAAGTAATTATTTGTCAATTAACACCTACAACTCTGACAGCCCTCCAAAATAATCTAGTTGTTCACTGGCCAAGTTCATCTCGCTGTTAATTGGCCAAGTAAATTTAGCAGTTCATTGGCCAAGTTATTCTCGCTGTTCATTGGCCAAGTAAATCTAGCAGTTCATTGGCCAAGTTATTCACTGTTAATTAACTACGTAAATCTTGCTGTTCATTCACTAAGTTCATCGCTAAGCTAAATGAAACCTTTATCACATCACTTAAACACTGATCGACATGACGGCATGCGATAGAAGCCACCGATCACCTGGAGATGAGACAGTACAGGTAGTCTACAAATTCCTTCCATTACTCAGTAATGGACCTTTTACATGTCTAGTTCATGGCACTGTAGTTGATTTCCACATTAAAACGCTGATTCCAATTCCAGTTAAATTGAAAGCCATTTTAATTTCTTTAAAATTTCCTGCAAACCAAAATCAGAGTTGCATAGCTAAAGTAGCATTGCAATACAATATTTCAATATGACATACAAAATATTCTGGAACAACACAATGTCATGCATGATGTGATGCCTCACCTTTAAAGGCCGCCCAGTGTAGAGCAGTGTCGCCCTCCGTGTCTGTGAGGAAGATTCGAGCTCCCTTGCCTATGAGGTATCCGGCCAGCATTGTCTGCCCATACTGGGAGGCAACGATGAGGGGCGTGCAACCCTTGCCATCCGCTACATCCAACTGTACACCAACCTACAACAAGATACATCCAACTGTACACCAACCTACAACAAGATACATCCAACTGTACACCAACCTACAACAAGTACAAGATCCATCCAACTGTACACCAACCTACAACATGTACACGATCCATCCAACTGTACACCAACCTACAACATGTACAAACAAAACAAATACACATTTTTCAATCGGTGCTCACTAGTATTGGTAATAATACTGTAAAAGAATACAAACAAAAGATAAGGTTTCTCCTCACACCAATATTACCAGGATGCTCGACTGAGAAAATAAAGCTTGATAACTCAAAGTTGAGGATTTGACCAAAAATCATTACCTTACACAGAAACAAATGATCTAACAAAAGTATTGACCTTTTGTACAACCAGTGGCATCTATTTAATTGATTCTGTAAAAACCAAGGCGTCAGATGAGCAATGCTCAAGAAACTTGCCACAGTGTGCGAACTGGCACGCAACTGTACAACCATGCATATGAAGTTCCACATTGTTGAATCTTTCCCACTAACAATGATGACAGCTAAGTCTTGCTAACGAAGAACAACTGACGCTTAATATTGATGATGATGAAGCTCAATGGTGAATATCTGTCTTTCACTAGGCTGATTGCAGCACTTTGAACTAGCTTATGACAGGCATTAAGTATATAAATCTAAATCATACAAAATCAAAAATTATAAAACTTGTCAGTTGAATAAGTATCAAACATTCTATCAACAACTAAATCTACGACAGTCAGTTTAGAATGCTAACAATAAACTCCTTAGTGTCAAACCTCCCGAACCGTACTACACTAACCTGAAGTAGCATAGAGAAGCTACTACACTAACCTGAAGTAGTATATCGACGAGAGGAATGTGCCCATTGATGCAGGCCCAGTGGATCGGGCGTTGGCCCACGTCGTCCTTACCGGGCTCATCGTACGACCCCTTCATGTCAATGATGAACTGGAGAATGACCTTCCTACCGTGTATGCATGCCCAGTGGGCCGCAGTTAGTCCTAAACAAAACACAATCGGTACAATTCACCGACCAGCAACACTGATGAATTCAGCTAGTTCGCACCAGGGCCGTAGCCAAGAGTGGGCAAAAATATACATGGCTTCCTCTCACAAAATCTTCATCAATATGGATTTGCATTAAAAAATGAATGCAGAATACAATTGGCAACACTCGCTCATGGAAGTTGTGCTCCAAAACACAAAGTTTCATCCCTCCGTTTATTTTAAGCTGTCTACTGCCTTGGTTAGCACCACCCATATACCCATTAGATGATTAGAAAAATCATCATCATTATATTGCAAGTATTACCATGAATTATGCATTGAAAAACTGTTGACAAGCAACAACAAATAAATCAATCAATATAGTTTAGATTGTGCCATAAGTAAGTCACACAAAGTAATCAATCAATCAAATATCCTCTAAATACATCATAAAAGAATTACTCTAAACCTAGGTAACTAATATTAGTAAATGCTTTATCTGGTCTAACTAAAAGATAAAGATTCTCATTAGCCTAATAATTTCTAACTCCTTAGAGCACAATACAAATGATTTGGATTTTACTGAAACACAGTTATAAAGCCGAATGCTGATCCTGGCACTACCACTCTCACCATTTAGAATACAGCGAGTCCATTTCAAAGCCAGACACCAAAAAATAACAACTCCAAATTTAAATAAATTCTATTTAAACAGCAAAACAAATTTCTTGTTTTTTTTTAGTTAGCAATACAGGTGGCGTAGCCTACGAATACATAAATTACAACACTATAACATAAATATCATTTTTATGATAGCTAGTAATTCAAATCAACTCAAAACAAATTTGTTACATTAATCAGTCATCAACCTTAAAGCCAGTTAAAGCTGTACAATAATCAGACCTCTTTCGTCCACACCACGCAGAATCTCACTTCCGCCGTTCTCAACCATAGTCTGGACAGGAATGAGCATTCTGTAACATGAAAACATGTCACAATATTTATAGCACAATATTCATAACACAATATTCATATCACAATATTCATAGCACAAAATCACATAGCATGACATTCACTTGGAGAATTCATAATCATTTGTAACAGCTACATGTAATTGCAAGTGTATATTAATGTCAACACAATTGTGCATAGCAAACCATCTGCATTAGAGAACAATCAAATCAGAATATAAGATCAAACAATTGCAGACCGGTTACATTTGACGCACGTTGTGTATGCTATGCTATCCACACAATCATCACTCATAGAAAGAGAGAGTTCCTGCAGAGCCAAGTCATACCATTCCCGGTACGGACTGGCATCAGCAAGGGCATGCAAAGAGTTGTCAACTTCCAGCCATAATGAACCCTCAGAGTCATCAGTTTAAAGTCCACATCGGTGCTCGGGAGAGACATCTTTCACAAGCGAACAGTGGAGCTGTGATGATGATAATGATCATGCCTGTTTTTTTGTGTTATGGTTTCTTCAATAAGCAATCTTTAATACCTAATCAAATGCCCAACTATCCTTACTTCATCAGCTGCATCATATAGTGCATGGTGACAGAAGTTATACAAAGACAAACAACTAGCCTTGACATAATTATTAATAAACAAAATGACCACAGCAACCTTTGACACAGTTTGATGTTAACTTAGTTCTAAATACAATTGTCGAACAATAAAGGCCTCATCACACGTTAACAAAACAGCAAGTACTAGTTACCAATTATTAAAAAAAACATTTGCATAAATATCCAGCGAAACCATGAAACAATTTGTTGAAAGTTTTATTTTGTGCAAGCTGCATTAATTATAAATCAAAGTCTTACCCAGCCTTGACGGCATCAAAGATGGTCAGATCTTGCTTGGTGACTTCAACACTGTGATCATGATCACAGCAGTCTGAACCATGATGATCATGACCTTTGTGCTGGGCAGCCTTAGTGCTCATCTGCTTCGAGCCACTCGGGACCACCAGGTCAGAGAAATGATCGTTCGCAGCCATAGTAGCCAGTCTGCAATCAGCAGAAACAAAACTGAACCGTTAGTCGTCACTTATGAAACATTAGTTTGCTGCAAAGAGTCACGATCAATTTCAATATATTTCCACGCAATTTATTAATTACTTAAAATTCTCGGACATTTAACTGATGATAATCAAGTACTGTAATTTTAAATCAAATTCAACCAAAACAAGTTGAAGGTATTGCTATATCTATTGCAGTTGCTGTATTAGGATAATTGGGACTGCGGTAGATTTGGTCAGAGCCTCGTTGATTATGCACTCAAGACATCACAACTATCAATCAGACAATCACCCAGGTCACAGTGTCACTGATCTACACCTAGGCAAAGTTCTGCGCACTAACAAAAAAATACAGCGAGACTATAAATTATAATGAACTAGAAATAATTGGTTCTCCTACACTTTAGTACACTGCATGAGAAACTGCTAGGGTTAAGGTAGGGTTAGGGTTGGGGTTATAAGTTGGGTTTTGGTTGGGGTTTTGGTTAGGGTAGGGCTCAGAGAACATTTTTCCATCCTTAAATGTCAA
>JAQFYQ010001023.1:0-14421 GCA_034694885.1 Buchholzia appendiculata | reverse complement strand
CCCACTGGTCTGCTTCATCAACAATCAAATATATTTCTCCAATTAGTCTACTGACCCTCCTCACTTCAATCCTAGAATTGAAAAATTGTGCTCAATAAATTGCCAGTACATTAAACGAGTATAACATCAGCATCATGCTAAAAGTTGATGTTGATATTTAATGATTACAAAACTATAACAAACTTTCCCAGTTTAAAGACTTTAAACTTAACTTTACATCTGCTTAAACTTGCTGAATACAAGGAGAAATCGGACATGGCTCAATTGCATCAACACGAACAAGGAAACTGAAAAGTGAAATTGTTAGGACTTTAAATAAACAATGTACACACCATATAACCAACTGTTTAAAAATATAATCTATTTAATCTTCTTGTATCTACTTAATAATTTACAAATTTCATCACGGATAAGATATGGATTTCAAATTTGGATTAGATCACACCAGACTGCCCCCAACCTTGCTTTAGATCTGTCACGCCCTCAAAGTTTAATCCCCAGTTGATATATCACATTTTAACATCACATGGTTAATACACATGCTTAGTGAACGAGCTATTCTGGCGGATGCCCTTCCTGATAACAAAGTCATAGCTCATCTTGTTAAGCACACGAATAGTCGAATTATAACACTGACAAATTTCAAATTTTCAATCTGGTAATAAAAACAATGTCACAACACACAGTTAATCTAATTTAAAATGAAGGCAGTAGTAGCTTGAGCACTTTTCTGGATAGAATTTATAAACTCTGGCAACGCAAACCGCACATAAGCTGTACATAAAACAAAAGCTCTAACAATTACTTATCATCAGATGTTATAACAAAATAATATATCATCGTCATATGTAACAACGTTCAATCTATATAATATACTGTACAATATAGGCTACAGTATATATATATATATTAGCTGAAATAAACTTAACATCAAGCAGTACTCATCTCAGTACTCCTGATCATCAATCAAGGGCTCGTTATCCAACAAACAATCTTTACTGTACAATCAGTACACAATGCAAGTACTCTCAAGTACTTGCTTCTTACAACAAGCGAGTATTCGTATTGACAGGCACCGTTACAATGAAAGTTCTTGCAGTATGCACCTTGCAACAGGAACAAATACATACGCATATGCCCTTATGCATACGAGTGAACAGGTATATAGTCGTACTGTAGTCGACCAGGTATGTAGTCGTACAGGTATGTAGTCGTATTGTAATCATACAGGTGTATACAGCCATATTGTAGTCATACAGGTGTATAGCACATTCACCTAGTGTTCAAAGTCACCAGTGGTTATTACAAAATGAACACAGGTACTGTTACAATATATTACGATACATTGTACAGAAAACAATTTCAATCTGTACAGTACAAGAAGGCCAGATCAACTAGTTGTACGATTCTTCATCACACTACCACACACTATGTAATCAACCTCTCTGACAACCACTCAAGGTATAACAATCTCTTACAATGCAATCAACTGTACTGAAATGGAGTTATTGACTGCTTACAATACAGCAACACCTAGCATGTTAACGATATATGCAGTCTGCAAATATAATCATAAATCATTAACTCGCGGCTTAAATGGGAAAAGATAACTGGAAGTATTTTCCATCAAGAATAGACTCCACTTTATTACAAACCAGAAGAAAGCTTATAGCTTACTCTACATAAATATTTTCTATTAATACTTTCAGTGGAAAATAGGCAGACAAAGTAACAGCTCCTTCATTAGCTTTAATTGTGAAATTAATCAGAGAAGTAACAACATGGCGTCAAGTGCTTAAAATACCAGTATTACCTCAATAATACAAAAACCGGTTTAAACTGGATGCGCAAAATGATGCGAGAAAGGCAGCAGATACATGCAGTTAAAATGGCAACAGGCATCACACATGTGTCAAGTATTGGTTACAATTATACAGTAGTTCAGCTATACAGCAGTGTACACAATGATGATCAAGATCTATGAGATTACTACAGTACTGGACGTGTCAATAATACATTCTGAGTGAAAACTCTCACACTCCTCTGTGCAATGGAATGCTATACTCCATAACAGAACATTAACTTATGACCCTTCACAACTCAGAGTAACATTATCAACAGTCTACTTGCAACATATTTTACAATTTAACGAGTCTACTTCCGACAAAGAAATTCAACAGATTACAGACTTCGTCAGCAATTAAAATCTGATCAGCTGATCAGTCAATTACACACCTGCTCAGTAATTAGCAACTGGTCCGTAATATACAGTAATTGAGCAACATACGTTTTCCACACTAGCAACTTTCCACACTGTGCATTTCTTTTCACCCGTCACAAAGCAACTACTCCGTCAGCGCACAAACTTAACCGGAAACTGAAATAAACGCATCGCAAATATTGTACAATGCTAAAGTGTATTTACTTGATACTTTGACTCTACTAGATGGCAGAGAGCTCAAGTTATCTGCACATAACAAATCTCAAGAACAACAACAACAACAGGATACAGTTCAGATACCGCCGCCGCTACTTGCCTACCCGACACAATGACTAATTATAGTTGAATGTGAAAGTTCGTGCGATGATGAAAGATGCCGAGAAGGGCCGATAGAATTCTAAATCTCTATGCTCGTACAGTTATTTGTCCACCGTGCCGTTACTGTAGTGATGCTCGTCGTGAGCGGCGATGTAGTTGAGTAGGTCGATGCGAGTTACTATTCCAGCCACTTCTCCCTTCGGCTTCACCGCCTCGATCACTGTAAAAGTGCAAAGCAAAAATGAAATATAATAATAAACTAAAGTAATCAATTAATTTAATTTAGAGTTTTAATTTAGTTTTTAAAATTTAAAGTAATTTCTTGCTAAGATTAGACAATTAAGAAAGATACATTACCCAGAAACAAATCGTTCCAGATAATCATCCTCATATCCATGTGCATAAGAGAACAACAGATCAAAGCTCTTTTGTGCGTACTACAGCCAAGTTTTACCACCGGAAGATCTCTTCAGTGAAACTTTCTTTGCCCAAACTGTCGAGCATGCAGACTAATTAACTGAGCTTATTTTACAAAGTCAAATATCACCGGGTCAAATACAAGACAAGACTGTTATATTGAAAATTATTTCCTTGCTGTTCATCTTCAATCACGTATACACTATGTAGTACAGACAATAGTGTAACAATAATTAATTCAGCATAATGACATAACCGAATGTAAGATAAACTAGTCGACCGACCGTTTTGTTGATCCTTCAGAATGACAACAAAGTAGTCGGTGTCCAACATTGTCGACAGTTCCCCGAGCGTTGCGTCAGGCTTAATCTACCAATACAAATGTACATACACTTAGCAATACACACACAAACATCTGCAAGTACATAAACATATACGAGATAATTCAAACATCTAGAAAGCGCATTAACATTCATCTGATAATAAACGAATGTTCACAAGGAATAAATAAATGAACATCTGAAACCGGTAATACATAAATGCATTACTGGCTCCATATCTCACTGCCCTATATAGACAATCACAACAATGACATGCTTCTCTTCTACAATGTTTGGACATTTTACTAATGTCTTTTACAGCCAAACTATACTGGGAATGGGTGATTTCCCTTCCTCAAAAAAGGTTTTCTGCTCCTTGATATACCTTAGCATAACTGTTTATATTTTAAACTTCATGATCATGATCAGCATGATCGTCGTACTCGACTGCCTCAAACCGCTGGCTTGCATCATAGACTAACATCATCTACATATTGCTCTAGGCTAAAAGCAATGCTAGATTATTGCAACACACTTGTATTTACTAGCCAGTTCACAATTATATACAGTTGATTTAGGTAAAACTTGCAATTCAACAAAACCCCAGTGTACATTGCAGGTAGGCCTACCTTTTTAAACTGTTTGTACGCGATCTCCAGGACCGGCATGTCTGACTTGAACTTCCCCTTCGTGACAGCCGACATCATGTGACTCACTGTCACCATACCCTGGATCTCACTGCATGCACACATAGTACAAGGTCAATACCGAACAAGGTCACAGTAGTACAAGGTCAATACCGAACAAGGTCACAGTAGTACAAGGTCAATACAAAACAAGGTCAGGGCAGTTTACAGGTTTGAGGTCACACAGGCATGAAAAACAGACGTCATGCCAATCCCTATATTTCTATACCGATCATTCATATTTCCAGCAGCAAAGCTGCAACAGTATTAGTCAGGAAATTATCCAAAGTGGCAAGAGATGCAGTTATATCTGGACTATCGAAGAGACGAGATATGTCTGATGTTCATGCATGTAATGTCTGATGTTCATGCATGTAATGTCTGATGTTCATGCATGCAATGTCTGATGCTCATGCATGTAATGTCTGATGTTCATGCATGTAAGGATATGAAAAGGTAGGCAAGAAATATGTCCAGTAACTCTGTTATGCTCCGATATAAGCCTTATAAACATGGAGACTTTCTGAATGAAGTTGAGTCATCCTCCAGTGCGCACCTTCTATTCAAGAAAATCAATATTTCAAGAATAGACTTGACCAGCTTTTGCAGAGCCCTTAAATTAGACAAAATCTATGATGTATCACTTATTTCCTGCAGACTGGATTGCCATACAACTAATATGCCAGCTTGTAAAACAGACAACACACAACATGACGAGTAACTCTAAATCAGAGACACCCTAAATCAGAGTAACTCTAAATCAGAGTAACTCTAAATCAGAGTAACTCTAAATCAGAGTAACTCTAAATCAGAGCAATCTAAATCAGAGTAACTCTAAATCAGAGTAACTCTAAGTTAACTCTCAGAGCAACTCTAAGACAGAGCAAATCTAAATCAGAGTACCTCTAAGTCAGAGTAGTTCGCAAGTCATAGTAACTCTAAGTCAGAGTAACTCTAAATCAGAATAACTCTAAGTCAGAGTAGTTCGCAAGTCATAGTAACTCTAAGTCAGAGTAACTGTAAATCAGAGTAACTCTAAGTCAGAGTAACTGTAAATCAGAGTAACTCTAAGACAGAGTAACTCTAAATCAGAGTAACTCTAAGTCAGAGTAACTCTAAGTAAGAGCAACTCTAAGTCAGAGCAACTCTAAGTCAGAGCAACTTGTAAAACAGAGTAACTCGAAGTCAGAGTAGTTCGCTAGTCAGAGTAACTCGATCTAAGTCAGAGCAACTCTAAGTCAGTGCATCTCGCAAGTCTTACCCGTCGTCGTTTAGAATGGGGACTTGATCGACGCCGTGTTCACTGAGCAGTTTTAGAGTGTCCTGAATGGTAGCACTGGAGTTGACCGTCAGCGGAGTGATCAACTTGAGAACGCTCAGCTTCAGATTCCACCACCTGCGTACAGCACAGAACGTCTGACGTTACGATCGAGCTTTACATTTAGGCGACAAATACTCGAACAAACAAACGCAGCATATGACTTGCCAACCAAAAAATTTACAACATCTGTCAAGATAAGACTCGGAGTGGTTCAAACACAGTTTAATATATGCTCCGCAGCGTAGAGTATGTATTATTTAACATTAGATACAGATAAATGCATAATGAAGATAAGAATATGAACTATGTACTAACAATGATAAGAAACACATTAATAATTCTCTCATACACAGTCAGCAGTTAGCCTTTAGACCAGATCTCTTGACTCTTACCAGGTCCTGTTTTCCTGCAGACTCTTATCGACGTCGATCAGTGACCTCGACTTCATCCAGTCATCGTTCAGAAACTTTGTCCTGTACAAACAGACATCACACCACAATTAGCATATCTCAACATCATCACACAATAACAAACTTTCTTAGCTGTTTAATTACATTAGCATCAGAACAATGGTACAGTGGCAGCACAATCGCCTATGCTCTGAAAGGTCCCGGTTTCAGATTCAATATAAAATCATATAAATACAAAGCCTCATAAACCCGAGCATTCGGGATGGCATCTGAATTTGGAAATTCCACACACATTATAATTGTCCCAAATCATGCATGCAACCTCGAGAAACCGGCACGGCTCATAACCCCACTATAATTATCACTCATCTTATATAATCAGTAATTTATGGCATACTTTTGCCAAATTTGTCATTGCTGTCGTAGGACAAAGTACCTTCAAATTTCATTACAACTTAACAGTCGGTTTCAAAGTCCACGCTGAGTAAATTCCAACTTTGACTCGTTTCAAATTATCAAAACTCACATCGTAACACATATAAAACAAGTTACTACACACTAAAGTTACTAAACACTAAAGTTACTAAACACTAAAGTTACTAAACACTAAAGTTACTAAATACTCTGCCAATTATCCTGCTGCTCTCCTCACATGTTAGAAGAACTATGATGACATACCTTAATGTTGTTTCTAATATGTTAAAAGAGTAGCGCAGACGTACATATAGTTTCTAACGGAGTCGGGAAGCATGACGACGACTCGTTGACCGGCGGTCAAACCAAAGTCCTTCGCTGCCTGGATTGCACAGTACATCGCTGAACCACTGCTGCCACCTGGCCACACAAAAGCAATCACTCAGAGATGAACCACGCTGGTCGAGTCTGTGGCGTCATGCTTTACAATGGACTCCCACTGTCAGTCATTAGGTATGACATTTATCACAAAGCTTGCCACAATGAAAAATTACCAGCTTTCAATCATTAACAATAAATTCACAATAAAGCAATATAAACAAATATTGTGATATGCCCGAATGAAAAATTATTACTTTCTACCTCAAACCCAGGCGCAATTTAAAATGCAGAGTGAGAATGTTTCAACAAGTTTACTTACTGCTTTACATGTTTATGCTACCGTCACATTATAACGATTATATTCGTAATTGTACAAATAATTACATGTTATTATAAATTTTCCTGTTAAGAACAATTATTATGTACGAAGACTGTTAAAATCAGTACATTAGGAAGAACATTAGTACCGATTCAAAATCTAGTTTTAAACACAAAACACTAAAGTAAGATCTCATACAGTGGCCGCGGACAGAGACACTGTTTCGCCGAAAACATGCAAATACTGATTGCATTGACAGTGCACAACAGTTTAGAGTTCATACACGCATGAACAACTACAAACCGCAGAGCAATCCTTCCTCTCGGATCAGTCTCCGAGCCATCTTCAACGACGGCTTGTCAGCCGATTTATACCACTTGTCCACATACTGCAAACAAAGCAAAGAATATGTTATTACCACACGTACCACGCCCACATACTAATCACAAAATAATAAATAATTTTTATTAATACCACCACAATGTTCATAAACTAAAGAATTAAACTTAGCGTATATAAATGACGTTCCTTGCATTGTTAATTCAAGCTTCTCTTATCTTTAAATTAAATTAAATTTTTCTCTTATCTTTAAATTAAAACGTCATCAATTACTACATATAACACACTCGTATACTCCATCAATCACGTTTAATCTAAAAGATTCATTGCTAAGTAGTAATAAAAATCTGTGCTGGACAAACTTCAATGCTACAATTACAATGCAAACAACATGCTGCTGTGAGCAACACAAAATTGTCAGCTTCAATCATTCCATCGGAGACAGTTTGATTTGTTGCCATATTGCAACTGTAGCAGTTTAAAAACATAAATAAAGTCATATACAAAATATGTATCTCAACAAACTTTTAACTACCTCCATAGAGTGACAATACACACAAAGAAAAAGAAAGACAAGACAACAAGCCAGCAAGACGTACCGTTCTGTCGAGCACTGTAGGGATAAAGTCGTATCCGATACCTTCGACCTCGTAGAAAGACGTATCAGTCACATTGAGCGCATCGGGCTCAGCAAGAATAGAACCGTACGGATCCACTCCAATAACCTGACACATGCACAGGGCGTTATGACTCATCATAATTAAAAGTAAAATGATACAACCTAACGACCCAATTTGATCATATGAGCAAATGAAAAGCAAAGCAGAGGATCGTGAGTTATGGAGGAAATAAGTACCAAGGACCTGTCTTTGGGCAGAGCACTATTGATGATGATGATCACAACCTAACGCAAACAATGGCAATGCCTATCAAAATCCCTAATGAAATATTAAACCACATAAATGCACTTAGAAATATTAAGGTGCCACCAAATCAGGTTAGGAAGATGAGCCATGTCACCAATGCACTCAGAACCATACTTCTCCTTTCATTACAATCCAGAATTAAAAAGAAAAATTAAATATTACGAGAAAAAAAAATTAAAGAACTAATCGATTGAAATCAAAAAAGTTATATTATAATATATCTAATTAGACCAAATTACCCAATAATATATTCTACTTAGGCCTATATAACATTATAAAATGCAAGTCCACTTTAAATAACAGTTTACAATAATTTTAACCAATAAATACATGACATTTGCTACCTTGCAATTGGGACATTTTTCTTTGAATTTTCGAGCGATGCCAGCAATAGTGCCACCCGTGCCAGCACTGCACACAACCATGTCGACCTGACCTGTGCAAATAATCATCACCACGTAAAACTACTTTTTCTCTATGTTATGTCCTTATTTCTTTGCCAGGGATAACATTACCATATGATGCAAGGGCAATCATAACATGACTAATAATCAACCATCAACCACAACGTCTAGAAAAGATGTGTAACATTCGTTTCAGCCTTGCTCAAATCAACAACATATATAAGTGAAGAGAATTGCAACACAAGTTGGTGACATCTTGGCTTCATATTTTGGTGGCATCTTGACTCCAAATACGAGTTGCTTTATAAAAGGCCATGAAGACATCAAGACCATGATGTATTTTGGAGCACAGTGTAGTTCAAGCAAAATTTAATGAATTCATTAATACAAATGCAAGAATATAATTGACGACTTTGTCACAAATGTTATGACAATAATGCAATGTTCTACTAATCAATCTATCATTTGTTAATAAAATGAGCCATTGATCTATTGTGGGGGAAGTAAAGCTACATAAAAGGATCAATCAATCTTTGTGATCAATCTTGGCGAAACAATAAGAAAGTAGAATAAACGAGAAAGAAAACAAAATAAAAATGAATCCGAATAGAAAACAATAGAAAAGAATACAGAGAGAGAACAACAATAAAACACAAAGCCTATAGAAAACAAAGGAAAGCATAGATGCAGACCGAGAAGACTAACCATCACATGCTTCGATAATCTCTTCCGCGGTTCCGTCGTAGTGAGCGATTGGATTACTTGCGTTACGGTACTACAACAACAACAGTGCAGGTCACATGATTACATGACAACGGTGACTACTTCTCTCCACTCTAGCAGTGCACACAGGAAATATCAGAGTCGTAATTTATCAATCATCAACCTCATCCTTATTAGCAACAAGACATGGCTATCAGCATGAATCAGGCATCACAAAACAAGCTCGATTTCAGATGACATACTTCCGAAAGCTTTCCTCACATACAACAATGCCAATATCATCTGTCGTAGAATTAAGTTTAGTCATGCGAACATTAATTAAAGTGTTATTCGGCCGTTATTAAAATATCGGCTTATACTACCCCAGAATATAACCAAAAGAATTAAAAAGAATGATCAAAATTGAAATAAAGACACCTGCATTATAAGATAAATATTAAATTTTGAAGAATATTTTCATAATAAGATAATTAATTATTTATTTTCCACGACTAATTTTGCAAAAGAAATGGCGAGTTTATTGCACAGAGTAGAACGCTGGGAGACAGACAACATAAATGACTGAATAAGAAAAACGATTTCTAACAGCTGCTGTTCTTAACACTGAAGGCAGAGTGTTCTGCCAAATAAATATTCTCTGTTACACAAGACTTCTGCAAATCTACCCGATCAACTACGTGGGAACTAATTTTTTTACTTATCACATGTGACTTTTGCATTATCTACCTGATCAAGTATGTGGGAGTTCAATATCCTACCAGTTACACAATACGTCTACATTATCTACCTGATCGAATATGTGGGAGATAAATATTCTACAAGTCACTCATTATGTCTACGTTATCTACCTGATCGAGTATGTGTGAGTTGGGTATTGTGTGGTTCAGATTCCAAGCGACACCGATGTGCGACTCGGGCGAGTCAAAGCTCGCACTTGTCGGAGTCCTGATGATCTCTGCGCCGAGCGCTCGGAGCACATCCACCTGCACAAACAATAAAGCAAGATATCATCACACTAAATCTCTCCAGTACTCCAGTCAGTCAACATGTCACCAGCATTAACATCATCATTATTTATAATTTAGGAAAGACCAATTCCTCTGTACCACAAACAACAGTATTAAACTATTCGGTCAGGTAAACACAACATAAGATATAATTAATAGATTAAATTAATATATAATAAAATAAAATAACTGCGAGATTCCATCGTTCTTGCATCATATAATTGACACTATTCTCGTTTTTCTTAACTTTATCATCGTTAGCAGGTTCATACTATTATCCAGATAAAAAGACATGTACACAATAAATATATATCTATGGTTAAACGTAAAATGTCAAACGGTTTCAAAAGCTTCACTTTCACTACGACTAGTACCTGCACATCACAAAACCAATAACTATCAGACGGAAACAACAAATGGGTCGTACATAATATCTCCTGTGTGTAGACAATGCACTCAATGTCGCTAGATCAAGATTCAGAGAAAACTTGCCGACAACTACAAACTGCTATGTACATTACAACTGGCTACCTTTTCATTGCTCATCTTCTCCGGCATGACAATGATGCAACGATATCCCTTGACTGCAGCTGTCAATGCCAGGCCAATACCTGCAAACATATATCACAACAGACATCCTTCATCAAGCATTGACAGTAAAACAGTTCTACTTACTCTGTGCAGGCTTTGCACAGAGTATCCATGAGACTTAATTGAATAGCGTAGCCTGTTATATTTCAGTATAGATCACAACTAGAAATATCATCATACATCATCATCAACATTTTTCGTCAGCTTTTCCTTGTCAAAAAGTATTAGACAACGTAGACAATTAGACGTCCCAAACAATGGAAATTCTTTCTCTCCGCATTATCACAAATAGAATTAGAGAATTAAATCATGTATGTAGAAGAGAATCAGTACTATGAACAACATTTCATTTTTTAAACCAGAATGGAATGAGAACTAAGTTATGTCCAGCACAAATAGAATTATAATTTGACTTGTGTTTTCAACTAAAACTGACACAATTGTGACACATCCCGCTATTAATGAAAGATGTCTCCAAACAGATAACAAAGCAAGCCTTAAAATGATCGTAAAATATTCTTAGCAAATACAGACATAGTTCCAAAGGTGTAACAACTCTAAGGAGGAACAGATCAGAAGTGCTTCCAGATCTAGGAACATAATATCCTTGGAGTGAAGTGATCACAGCGTGCCACCTACCAGTGTTCCCAGACGTCGGCTCGATGATGACATCACCAGGTTTCAAGATTCCGGCAGCTTCCGCATCCTCGACCATACGCAGCCCAATGCGATCCTTGATGCTGCCTCCAGCGTTGAAGTACTCACACTTGGCCACTGACACAACAGGCACACTTAGCTTTACCAGTTCATCTTGCAAACATTTTACCTATTTCATGCATTGTCTCATTTCTGTAAATATTTTATTCATTGATACTGATCAATATTATATAATTGCAGAATACAGATAAACACTAAGGTCCCCAATGTTCAACTTTTGGCCTTAAGCAGCACATGTGGATACCATGTAAAAAATTATGTTGCTTCAGCAAAGATGTATCATCATCATTTCCACAGATTTCTCAGATTTCAACACCATCTTCATCATTACATTTCAAACATTCCACACATGTACAATACATTCATGTTGCACTTTCTTGGCATGAAAACCATCCCTGACATTCCGATGATCATGCTGCTATACACGAGTGCATCGCATAAATAATTATATTTTCTCAAACAAACTGTCGGCAAAAACAGGTTTGAAACATACATCCTGATGGCATAAACACACCCTCCCATACCTGGACAAACATACTTTGTATATTGCTTACTTATTGACTGCTACGATCAGTTACTCTCACCTACATCCATTTGTAGATCAGTTTTTCTTAATGCCACATCAGCAAGAAAACGCTATAAATAGGAAGAAGAAGTGTGTACAGTGATGGTTAGATGCTTACAGATTTCACATTGCAGTCCATCGCTCTTGCCTATCTTGTTGAGCCTAACCAACGGCGTGTTGTTGATCTGAGACAGAATGTTGGGCAGAATCTTAGGCTTCTCATAGTCTTTCCTGTACACATACCACACATAGTCTAGATCAGTGAGGGCAACATAATTTCTGACCAATAGGAAGTCACTTCTAACTACTGACCAATAGCATGCAACTTCTCTCACTACTCACCAATAAGAACTTAGAAGCCGCTTCATCCTAAAAACTCACCAATAGAAGTCACTTTTCTCTGACCAATGGGATATCGGTGCCCCATTAAAAACAGTGGTAATAAACTTGAAGGCTTTCTGAACAACAAAACATAAACAAGTGCGGCATGGCTCTCCTGTGCAGCACAGTAAACAAGAGATCAACACTGAAAGATCGAGTTCAGATAAACAACAAACTTTACACTATTTCTTTTACTTGAATTCAACAATTATCACTGAAAGCATAACTGCCTTGTTTCGACAGCATCTCTGCTGTTGGAACAAGGCAGTTGCTGTTAGAATCTATACAAAATTGCATCCTAGGAATACTTTAAAATCAGGATAATAGTTGTATGAGAATACGCTTCCCCACATCAAACATGACCAATAAGTGCTTAATTTATCAATCGGATTAAGTTAGTAGTTTGTTCTTGAAATAGCTTAATTAAATTCTATTAATTAGTTGAATTGTTTCGCGTTCGCTGCCTCGTGACTAATCAAATCACTTGCTGCAACATCTAGCTGCAGCTTCTAGCTGCAGCTAGAAACTCAAGGACCCTCACACCACTACTAGTAATGCGACTCAAGTCTAAGATCTATTATAATTATCATTAGCCCTCGGTTCTGGACAGAAAAACACCGAATTAAATTAACAGTCTACCATACTTACAATAGAACGATGCAAACATACACAAAAATATTGTTTTCAGTACATGAACAGAGGATTTTCACAATTTAGTTCACGTACAAAACAGATTATTAACATGCTTATTTGGATACCAGATAATATGTTAATCCCGTTCAGTGCTAAACAAAATGTTTAGTTTCTGTTAATATTACATCTCACTGGAAGTGATTTTTGTTATATATTATAAATACCATCCAAACCTGTTACTAGTTGACAATGGATAAACAAACAGTATAATGATCTATTACAGTAATCATATATTTTATGCTAACTTTCTTAAATACATACAAGTAGAAATCTTCAGACCACGAAAAGCTACTAAACTGTGAAATGACCAATATTTATAGCCAAACAGACAAAACAAACAGTTTTCAAAAGATAATTCACTGTAATGCTACAAAGTCATAATTTCATTACTAATCATATAATATTTAATCAAAGGAAAGTAAATCCTTGCATTGTAGTATAGCATAGAATTGTGTCTCATACACACAGTGTTATATAATAAAAGATCTGTCATATACAGAGCGTCTCCACAAGTCTCAACCTACATTGAGATATATAACCAGAATAAAAATCTGTTCTTAAAAGTGAAACATAAATCAACACACTCAACGACCGACAGCCAGTGACAGGACAACTAACAAATGTGACAATCTAGTACAGAACGGTCACCAGGGGGCATAAATAATACACAATTCCGTTGCGTCTTCAACTATGCTCATAGCTGAAGAGACTTATACAAAATTTCATCAAGGAATTGTTTAACATGGAATTGATGGATAGTCAATCAATCATGGAGTCAAGAATAGTTCTCAGCCAGTGTTTTGATTGGCTGTGGTCAGTTTGAAGCACCTCAAGCTGTATTGTCACTAGGTGTCACAAGGTGTCGTACAGACCTGGTAAGATGTCTATGAGGTGAGTCAGCGACAGTCGTCTCTCCCAGCTTGAACGTGCATCTACTCGCCAGGTCCGGACGAATCCACTTCCGGTCTGCCTTCCCTCCCGACATAGGGCATCCATTCACTCCGTTATGAGCTGCCATGTTATCCACTTCTTTCTACTAGTTTTTTACTGAGAGATATAATCAATCGAATCTGCAAACATACAATAGAAAGATGAATCAGATTTATCATCCATCTCAGAATATTAATACTAACAAATCCAATCAGTACTAATATATCAGTGAACGAGTCCCACGAGAGGTGACACCTTGAGTACACATCCTTCAATCCTGCTCAGCTGTTATGCTTCGTCCAGACAGGAGTCCGATACGATATCGTATCGTACATCCA
>JAQFYQ010001022.1:0-14427 GCA_034694885.1 Buchholzia appendiculata | reverse complement strand
AAGGACGAATGGCCGCCGAACTCGCCTGATCTCAATCCACTGGATTTCTCTGTCTGGGGAGTTATGCTGGACAAGTATGACAAGCACTCGCCGAAAGAGCACAGCTGAACTGAAGATCGTGCTGCAACAGATTTGGGACAGCCTGTCACAAAAATTCATCCAGAAGACAGTTCCTGCGTTCAGGAAAAGGTTCCAGGCATGTGTCAGATCTGATGGTGGACACTTCGAACACCTGCTCTCGTAGTACTTAGCGCTAGCATTAAAAACTTTCCTTTTCAGGGCCACCAATAAAAAAGAAAATATTAAATATCTCAAACTAACCAATTGCAAATTTCTTATGTTGACTTTTGAAAACGACGATTTTTGCTAAAAACGTCATAATTTTGTGATGGGTTGTAATTTTTAGATAAAATTTGGCAGCTATGTGTCAAATTACTATTGAATTATTCAAATTTTGCTAGGCAAATTTCACTTACTCTTTTATACTCACTCTGTATGTGTAACGTAAACATAACTTTTCCAGCATCGTCCCGCAGTATTGCATTGCATTGTACAACGTTGCAATCAGTGGTCGAATTATAAAATACGTTCGGGGCCTGTATATATGACGAGCGTTGCCGAGCTTAATTTTTGAGAGGGCCACCTGAGGTTCCCCTGAAAGATACCGATGGGTGGCGTGGTGAATATAACTGAAGGTTTGAGAAAAATTACATGGCCAGTGTCACCGGGAATAGAGCAGCGATAAGGTTCTTTTTAACACTGAAATATCATACTGAGCTCAGAGATTGAGCACCACATATGTGATAGTAATGGGTACACTAAAACTGCCCATTATCAAAAACATAATATGTTTGCAAACAGTTTATTACGTGAAGCTGAAATTTACCACTTGCAAGAGGAAGAACTTTGTATATTTCAACAACATTTCGTTTTTAAATCTTAACGCCCTTAAAATTAGAACAGTAAAATATGTTTTGGGCGCCTGAGTATAAAATTGTATTATATTGATCATCATCAATCCAGTAACTGTTTGCAGCTTTTGCAAGTACACTACTGGCAGAGGAAATTGTTTCTGTGCCAAACAAGCCCCAACGTCTGAAGTTCACAATTCTCTTAGGATAGAATTGATGAGTTCTCAAGAGGCACTTACATATTTCTGACCTAAACAGGACGTCTGTTCATAAAAATCACGAGAAAATGTAATCGAATTGTTTGACGATAATATTTGCTTCAAAATCGCGCTCATGCTTTAATGCATAAAGAGCATATCAAAATTCAATAGTGCAGGCTCATCTCTTAGTTAAGTTTGGATGCAGTCATTTTCATGCAACAATACTGTATGCCCTAGTAGGGGATGTTATAGTTAGTCAGGCTAAAGTACTTTCCTGCAGTTTTTAGATGATCTACAGTTTCAAATTGACCCTGTTGGATAGAGAGTTTTCATGAGTTGGTCAAATGCCCAAGTGTATGGAACTGGATGGCATGTAATGTTAAATTTCATGAATATTTGCAGTGAAGGGGTCCATAATTTAGCAGATAACGAACCCATGTGAGAACAAATAGTCACTAATCACGACCCGAGTAAGTATTTGTAAAAATGTGTCCGTCAAATGTCCTCTCCCACAGATATCAACGTATGTATGACAGATGACAAATATGAAAGATATATGATCCAAACAAATATTTGAATTACACTAGTAATCGTATTTTTAAAAAATTCACCGGACCCTAAACTATCCTTGTAGCAATTATTAAAATTTGATTTGCTGTCTGGTAAATTGCAAAACAATTAGGTCTAGTCAATTTAGTATTTACAATAACAGGATAATATAAACAGAATGACATTATCAATTTAATAACGTTACGTCCCTCGTATTGATGACTGTTCCAAAGTAGGACACGGATCGAGCCGACACGCGGGTCAGGTCGGGTTCGCGTTTTTAGGAAATTTGATTGGTCGGATCCAGATCTTAGTTTATTTGGTCGAGTGCGAAAGTCCATGGATCGGGTCGAGCATGGTCACAGAATGGTGACCCATGGAACCTTGACCCGAGCAAATGTTGATACCCTAATCATTTCATACCTCATTGGTAACAAAATTGTCCTAGTAGTAGTTCGCGCTTAAAGTGGAAACACTGACGCTTGAATTTCGAGAGAAAAATGTCCACTGCTTATAAATACACAGTATATAATATTTGTTGTCAATATTACTAATTTATCAAATGTTTAGAGTTAGTTGAATGATATTGGACGTGTTAAAATAATATATAAATATCAAACATTTCTACATGTTTAATTTAAGTACGTTTCCTTCATCAGACAATTTATTATTGATGTCATCAATTGCCTATTAGCCTAATTTATTTATATATTATTAGTCCGTTTACGTATAAAAATGGCATAATTATAACAATTGCGCGCTATTTAAAATGTTAACATCATTTCTTTAATTATGTTTGGAATGAATCAGAATGAAAGGGCTCAACTAAAACACATAATATATTGCATATAAAATGTCAATGAATTTTTTTATTAAAATATGTTAAAATTTAATTTATGTGGCGCTGGTCGATTCAGGTCGATTCAGATCAGAGAGTCCGTGAATCGAGTCGGGTCGGGTCAGATAAAGCGACCCTCGTCCAACTCTGGACTTCTCACTATACAAACATTTGTCTTACGAAGTGGCTTACCAATGAATGAGCTGCAACCTTTTCAGATTCTTCCCTGGGTGAAGCATCTAACGCCGCATCCTCCTGGGTTGCTGATGCATTTGTAGAAAATATTTCCATTCAGAGTGAATGGAAATGAACAGTTTGACACTGGTATCACTTCCAGATAATCTGCATAAATAACAGTGATTAGCCGCTTTTTTGCATGTTTACAGGGATCAGGTTTGTGATTGGCAAACATAAAATAATATTCCGCCTGGAGGCATAGCTAAACAATTACAAACAGTTAGAAATATTAATCTGTTTGAGACGTAAAGTGACTAGCAATGCGAGTCTCAAGGAATACACAAACAACTTTGTATATATTAATGTCAGCGGGTTGACCAGATGCTACCGTGCTGTTGAGCCTGCAAAAGAATCAATGTATTTTAAAGAGAATTGGAATATTTATTACGGAAGCAGCAATTTCTGAACAATACCATCAAAGGGTTCACAGGTAGAACACACGAATATAAAAATCCAGAATACTGTGTCAGGCAATGAGGTATAGTTTGGGATTGAACTCGAACCTGTAGGTTCCAGCAGGGGAGCTGGAGCAGAGGGCGCAGGGGCCAGAGGGGCTCGGCGAAAGAGGGGCTCAGCGGTAAGGCGCTGGAGCAGAGGGCGCGGCGGCAGAGGGGCGAGAGAGCAGACGGGCGCGGCGACAGATGCCCAGTGAGAACGACGAACGTGCGTCAGGACATTTTTAAGGAATTTTCACTGCGGGCATCTCAAAAAGCACGCTGAAGCGCGTAAATTAGATTTCACAGGATTTGTATGAAACCATTTTAGTTATGTATGAAATCATAATTTTATGTTGTTCAACATGTTCGTTTGTAGCCATATGCCAGCGCTAGTCACGTTATTCTTTAGCCATATTTCATTGTTTTAAAAAAAAAAAAATTTTTTTGAAGGTGATATGATTACCACTGTCTCAATTATTGTTTCAAAAATGATGACTAAGAAATATTTCATCGTTCAATTGTTCTAATGGGACGAGCCTAACATTTCATTAGTAAGCACAAAACATGTTATTCGGATTTGGCATGCCTACGTGCCACCGAAGATAACATGTAGGCCTATGTACAATACATGGGACCTTAAGGTATATAATTGCCTAATTAGGGTGTTGATTAATTAACATTTATTAAGACATGACACGGGTTAATTATCTTATTACTAATTGCCTATACCAACCTGGTGCACGAGCTTCCTTATCAATGCCGTGAAAATGTTCACACTGCGGTTCGACAGAGTAGCTTCCAGGCTCAGAGGAGTAGATCTCACAGGTTCTATTGTTCTTCCTGTAGTTGAAGAAACATTCGCACGTATTGTTGTGTGTTCCATACAGTTGAAGACACTCGAGCGAGCATTGAAGCCGAGATCGAACCTCGAAGCTCGAAGTCGGCTCGTCCGTAGCACACAGCGACTCGGATCCACTAGAACCGGAACTCATCAGAGAAAACTCTAGCTGTCTATTCCGATTAATTACTCCGCCTAAGGTGAATGGTCTTTGAGTGGCCAGTAAGAGCAAATAAACGGGGAGAACCAGAGAAAGCAGCATGATTGAGAAACCGCGGCGTTGTTTTCATCAGAGATAGAGCACCGTTGTACACCGCCAAGGTGTATTAGACATTAAAACTGAAATTGATTGAAAACGTTTTCGTCTGATAATAAATAATACGAGTTCAGTAGCAAATACTATAGAGACATCTACTAATATAAATTTTGTAAGGACGTTAGAAAAACAATAGAAAGGGCCTGCTAGAAAAATACTCACCATCCACTTATTACAAATATCAACCAGCGTACAGTCAAGAATATCACAATGTGGTTTATAATCGAATGCCTTCGCTGTGTCTAATCATTATTCCTCATAGAGCGTTGTAGTTAGTTCTAACTGGAAGAAACACCGGTGTGCCACCGGTGTCACCGGCTCTCACGATATTCTTTATTTGTAAGCCTTTTTCTATTGAGCGTTATTCATGAACTGAGACCCAAAATATAACCCAAACTGCATTTTCAGTAGCCAACAACTACAACCCATGGCAATTTTACTGAGTAATGCATCGGTTTGGACAATTATTGGAAGCCCAATATTTCAACAAGTCCAGTTAAAGTTGTTCATACAATACGCTTTCCTGAGTTCCTGAATTTTGAAGTTTTCTCGTCTTTTGTTCAGATTAATTTTTGTTTCGTTTCTATATCAGATTTAGACTTAATACCACGATATTTCATGTTTTTTTATCAGTGGCTTCTTTTAACAGTTTTAAATTTCTATTGTCTTTTGTTTTCATTAAATTGTGATATTAAAATGATTTAGAAATTGTCACTCAACGCCTAATCGAAGCAATGCCGATGTTAATTTAATTAAGACAAAGCGTTTCTCATACATAACACGCTATCCGCTTGGACACCGTACGCGACTGGCGCAAACAGTTCTCCCTAATCAATTATTTTCTTTTAAGCTAACCTATTGTTACTGTAGACCATTTAAATGCTTTCGCAGTGAGGCCAAATCAATCTTCAGCAATTAATAACAGCAGTGATTGTCGATTATGAAAATAAGACAAAGAGCGTGAATTTATTTAAATGATAGCGCCGATTTCTACGAAATTGCCCAGCAAAAAATTCGTATTAATTGAAAGCTTGCAGCAGATTCTCTTGGTTGAAATTATAATTCTGCATTTAAAAATATGCATACAGACTACAGGTAGTGATTCAGCTTCAAGTAATGCGTCCTTGAGTGCTGACAAACAAAGAAGAATGGATGACAGAAGCGAGAAGTGAGTGAAAACAAGAGAGAGAGAGATTCACAAGATCGATGAACTGAAGGCAAAGAATGGTCCATGAGTCGGTGTTTCGTTTTGGTCAATAATACGTAGCGCTGACTTCCGATTACGTCACCAAACGCCGTTCAAATTACGACACAGACTTCACTGTGATGAATACATTAAATGCACTCAACGATGTTGAGCGAAAATGAGCTTGCGAAGTTAAATATTGCGCAAGCACATTTTCGCAGCAGTTCGTTGTACTAATGATATCCTGCTACCATTTTTGCAATCGATTCTGAATCTTATCTGGCTTACACCCAGCTCGCACATTTACTTGATCTGTCTTTGAACTGTTCGGCTTGAAATCAATTGGTTCGCTTACTTTTTGTTTTTTTTATGCATTTTCTTGTAGAGTTTCATATTCAGGAACTGCAGTCTTTTTATGACAAGCCCCTTCCATTCACGTGTAAAACTGGATTTCAAAACAGGGAATCGAACCCGGGTCTCCTGCCTACGCAAGAGGACGCCTTAAACGCTAGACATTCGCGCTTTCAGCTTCTCGGCGGCATAATCCAGACAATTTGTACTTTGAACACAATAGTTCTATTCGTCCCGTAACGAACCTCCACAACAGATTCGTCATTTAAAGTGCAAGTTTTCTCTCACAGTGTATTCACAACAATATTCTTAAGGTGTTTCAATCGTTAAAGCATCAAAGATCATGAAAAGATTTTACCAGTATTGGCAGGTCAAACTAAGATAGGTGTAATTTGTAAAGATTCTTTGAAGGAAGGTTTGGGCTCTTTCAGGAATTTGCATTCCACAAGACCTCTCTTTCCCTGTCTATCTCTGCATCTCTCTATATATCTTCCTCTCTATCTATCCCTCTCTCTTTCTCTCTCTCGTCCTCTCCCTCTCCATCTCTTCCTCTCTATCTATCCATCTCTCTTTCTCTCTCTCTTTTTCTCTCTCTCCCTTTCTGTACAGCAATAACGGAAAAACGAGCACTTCCTTATGAACACAGTAAACAGTATTACAGTCAGTGTTTTGGAACTGCGGAAAACGACGGAGACGGGTTTACCTTGCCAATATTTTTTATATATCTGCTGTAAGGTTTCCATTTCTCAAGGTAATTCTAGAATTTTGCCGATGACACCGTTTATGATATTCAGTTGGCTGGGGTATAGCGTCTCACAGCCAAGACGTGGAAATAAATAGAAACAGAATAAAAAGTGCAAGCATGGCCATCGGTTGCGCACTCCCTACCAATCACTAGAACCTTGACTTTGATCCCTGGACATAATGGAAATAAGGATGCGAACAGTGTTAACCTTTTCAAACTATGCTGTGTATTAAAATAATAATCATGTTTTAGACGTTCATATGAATTATTACACCGCCGGGTCATATCTTGTGTAACGTAAGAATATATCGCACCATTTAACTTAAAAACACCATCTTAATCACTTTTTACCGTCCATTTAATTAGAAGACCAAACGTAGAAACAATCAACTGTCTAATTCAAACTTGTTAACCCTCATTGCTGACTTATTGATCCAAGCTCCTTGACAGAAGACGCACAATTCAGACATACTACTGTGCGTCACATGTTATCAGCACTTGTAAAAGCTTCTTTGTTTATTTGAAGGAACGTCTAGTAAAAAATTGCATTCGTCAATAACGACCCTATTTTTAACCAGCCAGCGAAACGATTGATTTCGGTCCAATTCTTTCTTTCCTAGAGGGTAAATACGGATAGATAAACAGTAGCAGCAATGACAGCATGATATAACAGAATAATGCAGTTGCCGATTAAAACACCACGGATGTGCATTGAATTGGTATAATGTGCTCAACACAATACAAATATTGATTGATGACAAAATGGGAAATCATCGCTGTGAAAGCTGAACCAAGACGAAGTAAAAAAATCTTATATGTAGATATATTAATTATTTAATAATGAAATCCAGACTATTATTTATCTTAAAATCAGTTATTAAGTCAGTTATCAAATATATTGAAACCGTTATTAGATTTTTATAGTTGGCATGAAAATTCATATCCAACCAGCATCTAAGCCTCAGCCTATCTGACAGGACAGAACAGTAGTCCAGTCATTAGACGCCTGCAGGCCGAAATTATCCATCCCCTTGTCTACGAATCATTGGTAGTAGGAAAAACGACTTTAATATGTAGATCGTCGGATTTCTCATTTTTAAACCGTGCATTAGATATCATTTATTGTGTTGACACAAGTTCGCTGATGGAATCTAAATAGATAGATGTCAAAATTCAATGTGTACATCAACGTCATCACATCATTTACTGCCACGTTTTTTTCATGAAATTAAGTTAATATTCTGATGTTCTGACCATACGGAAGTGTTGACTGTCTGAGTGGATCGCTTACTATGGCTTGATATTCTGGAGGTAAAGGAGGCACACTTATTCCCATTCCCCATTCCAACTCAATGCCCTTGGCACCCCGCCTATATCCACTAACTTTGTTCCAATCTCACGCGATTCGACTAGATTTGTCTCAATCTCATATCGTCCTCAATAACGTTTGAAATTCCATCTCCACCTTATACCGGTGTGTCACCTTGTAACTCTAATCTCCACATTGTCACACCCGCTTATAAAAAATTATCACTGTCATATCTTATGAATTTTAGAATAATGCATTGTTTACGTACAACGTGGAGTAATTTATAATGAAGCCGTTTTTCAGAAAAAAATGAGCCTAGAAGATGCTAAGCGGTTCATTAATCGGTTCAACTACAGGCCCTACAACGAATTGCAGATAAAGGTGAAATGATTTAGATTTCACCCAGAGTTTGAAAGCGAGAGAAATTGATCTCTCTAATGGTCAGTTGATGGAAGCTGGAACACGCAAGAAATATTGATGACAATGATTGCACGGGGACGTTTGGTTGAAAATCATCTGGATAGATTGTTAGCTACATTGTACTTGGAATATTTCTAATTCTATATAGGACCTTAGTGAAATAACCATTTCTGCACATTATGTCTTATTTCTAATCACTTTTAAGATTTCACAGTTCTTTCCCATAGTAATTGCCAAACAGGGGTCACATGTAGTGTAGTGGTAGCGTGCTGGATCTTCAATTCTTAGGTTGGAGGTTCGAATCCTACATTTTTACAAAATATTTTGTGTAAATTTTTATTAATTTTTACGACCACCAACATTGTTTATGGGGTTCAAGGTAGGGTCTATGTGGTTAGGGTTGGTTAATTAATATTTCATTAATATTTCATTAATTTAGACAAATCTTTATTGTAAATTTTTATTAATTTTTTACGAACACCAAAAGACGTTTAAGGGGTTTAAGGTAGGGTTTATGGGGGTTAGGGTTAGGGTTAGTCAATTAATATTTCATTTATATTTCATTAAAATTATGCGTGTAAAATCTTTCCTCAAAGCTGCGTGGCCTGTTTTGCAACTGCATGCGGGTACACAGGAAAGCCACCGGGTCAAATCAGAAAGTGAGTCGAGTTGAATCAGTTTAGGAAGAGCTACAAACGTCCAACTCTAGACTTCTCACTATATGAGCATTTGTCTGAGGAAGTTGCTTACCAGGGTATGAGCTGCCTCAAAACAGATGATTTAAAACGCGGACCAGTAGGCCTACGCATGCAAGCACATGTCTTTTTTTAATTTGCAAACTCAAATTATACAAGTTACCGAATAGTTATTGACCTACTCATTCAATCTTCAACCAAAGGCGAGTTGCATTCCAGTTGAAATTAAGAAAACCAATTGAGACGTGAACACATCATCGCGGTCAACATCAGTGAAAGTATAATCCTGCAAAATTGTAAAATTTAAATATTTGCATGATCTCTTTTCACTAAAAATGAGCTTAAACTAAATCTAGAATGGTTCTGGATACGAGTTTGCTGTTGCTCAAGCCTGTTCGAGTAACATTGGACAAGCTGTGTTTCATGTGCAGGATTAATTGTAATAATAAATTCAATATTATATCAATAGATTTTGTCTCATTTTAAAACTTCGCTATAAATGTGTTAATTTAATTGTTGATTTAACATTCAACTGTAATATTTTATTCAATGTTTCTCTGGCAAAAAATTGAAATATGTAGTTTGGCCACGTATCGATTACTTTTTGAAAGTAGCATGTGTATGATAATTACAGTATGTAGCAGATAGAATGATATGCTTATCATGGGCTTTATTGATACGAAAAATGAGGAAAGTTATAATCATGATAGTAAACTGACTTCATTTTAATATTATTAAATGCATACAATACTTAGCATTCTTTTCGGTTTTCTTCAATAGACTTGGTTATTCAACTTAATACTTCATGTTGCAAGTGCATGTAGTGTACGTCTGCTACTTGTGTGTGTGTTCTAGTTGTGTACAGTGCTCGAATTAGGAAAAATCAGTGGAGGGGGAAGTATTTGAAACTAAACATCAGTGGGGGGAAAGTACCCATAACTGAACATCAGTGGGGTGGGAGTATTTACCAGTGGGGGGAAATCCCCCCCCATCCCCCCCCCGGTAATTCGAGCACTGGTTGTGTACAACAGCACACATCTAGCACAGGTGGCTAATACAAAAGCAGTTTATGGCGCAAAGTACTACTGTGACGTCATTTCAGTTGGTACAACTACACCTGCTAGCTAAAACTTGTGGCGGCTTATAATCGTTTGCCAGACCGATGAAACTCGACAAGGAGCTTCATTACTAACAGCTAAACAAGCACAGTCAGAGTGGCTTATTACAGAAAATAGGAATTCAAGTAGCTCCCTCTGGGCGAGCAATTGAATTCATTACTTAGATAAACGTCAGCGAATAATTTAATTCCACGCAAGAACTTTATACTGTTCTTCATGTGACTGGAATCATTAAATACATTTGAACAGAAGTGACGCCAGATGGTGCAAATTATGAGCTTAAATGTTATGACGTAATTGGTGACGTAATTAATGATGACGATTTTAATTCATTGATTCAAACCTACTCGGTCGAATGATCCCATAACGTCCATTTTTATCTTACTGGTGGAAAGAAAATGCATCAACAACTCATATCTACTTTTCCCAATCCCACGACAACTTCGCCGAAACTATAAGAAAAACAGTAAACTGGTTGTATTCAAATTTCGTTAAGATTCATAAAATATTTAATTAAATCTGAAAAAATATTATTTATTTCCTCAGGCTTCAATAAGCTTGGTTAATTCAACGTAATAACGCATCCCATGCATGCATGCGATGCACTTTTGTCACTTGTGTGCTAGGTGTGTGCATCAGAAAATAACTAACGTGCACAATTTGAAGCTGGTACACAAGCACCAACATCTGGCATAACGTCACCGTACCAGCTGTACCATCATCTGGTACGGTGACGGTACATGCGCTGGTACAGCTGACTGCTAGCTAAAACACGGTGCGTAGAAGTTGATGTATTCGCATGAGTTAAGTGCCATATTAAGCCAGTCATTCCATAGCGGCGCAGTTAGCCTTATTCAGTTCTGTAATGCCATCTTGGACACTTTTGAATTGGCGAGATCATAATATGCGACATGGTTTGGGATTTACCGCAATCATGCAAATCACTGTTGGTCGTCGTCATATTTTAATATATGACTTATCGTGCGCGAAATTAAAAATTAGCAGTGACTAATGACGTGGAGAAACAAAAGATCCTGGTTGACGGTGTCGCAGACACCGTCAACCGTCAACCGTCGGTGTCGCAGACACCGGATTTTCTGTAAAAATGTAAGTATATACAGTTAAATCTTGAAAGAACAGGCGAACGAGATAATCAAATAATAAGCCGCATTAGTTCTTGTAGGAACCTTAAGCACTTAAAGACGGAGCGTATTAATTGAAACAAACTATGTTACTGATGGCACTCTGAAGTCCATTTGATTATGTTAGTGTGAGATGTTTCAATCCAATAAGATGCCAGAGCTGAACCGCCTGTGATAATAATTTCACACCTACGTGACGAAGATAAGTAATAGGAGT
The DNA here is from genome assembly GCA_034694885.1 of Buchholzia appendiculata. Lineage (NCBI taxonomy): Eukaryota > Metazoa > Annelida > Clitellata > Enchytraeida > Enchytraeidae > Buchholzia > Buchholzia appendiculata. The sequence goes on along the minus strand of JAQFYQ010001022.1, from coordinate 2,918 downwards.
CATAAAGACTGCGGATATATTCATAATAAAAGTTCACATCATATTGCAACTTCTAAAATTCCAATCTGCAAAACACCGATGTAAACACCGGGATCTAACTATCACGAGGCTTGATCATCATTCTGCTGACCCTCAGGTGCCCTCCAGGGTTAGAGTTCGGAGTAAGACCAAGGTCCTTCAGAGACTGCCAGTAGAATATATTACCGTTGCAAGTTAAGCAACATTTCTTGCAGCTTCTGTACCACCAACCTCCGCCACTGGAAATCGCGCAATTCCCGCCTGTACTCCAAATGTCGTTGTCCCGATCCATGGTGGTGAACTTCATCCCATCTGCAATAGAGTTCTGAGTTGCCGTCCAGTTGAGAGCATCACCGGCATCACCGCTGTAGTCTGACACATGCAGGGTGTAGTTGTGGAACTCGTCGTCGATCCAAAACGATCCGTACTCAGCAGAGAACCTGTATCAGGCATGAACTTTATTCTGTGAAGTCATAAAAAGATTGTGGAGATATGAGTGAAGAGCAGTGAAAAAAACACTACTTTATTATACTCACGTTTGTCGTACTGATATTCAATTCTTTTTAGCTTTTAACAGATTCCACTTTCTGTCTTTTCTGCTCATTTACTGATTTCTCGAAATTTTATTATACAACAAAATTTCATCTGAAATGCATCGGAGGTTAACTCAGTTAACAAGACTTTGATGCTCTGTGGAACATCAGCACTGGTCATACATCTTTATAGATTCATTCAATGCGTGCAATATTGTCGGGTGATTAACCGACAATATGTCGAAGTGGTAAAAGAGATAGCGACCATACTTATTATGTATGTATGTATGTAACATGTCTTCTTCACGTGCGCCGTGCGTGCCATAACGTGATGACATTCCGATGCGCATTCAAAAAACCAGCTACGTGCGATATACAACACCAAATAAGTGAGTCTTGAGAGTATTTATAAATATTCATTGCTGTGTTGCCCGTCGAATCTTGTCCTGTAGTGAGCTATGTGTACCGTGGCGACAAATATTCGAAAAAGCATTTCATATATTTTGCATAATGGTTAGGGTTTTATTGGTGTCAGTGCTAGGGTTTCGTGTAATGTAAGGGTAATGATTACGGTTTTTGGTTATGGTTGGTGCTACGATATTTGTGAACTTATCACACACAATTTGTATTTCATAAATTTAGGGTGCCGTTGTTTCTCTTCAAAAAATTAATCGTTCCATAATAATAATACGATTAGTAGAAACCATTTGGATAGTAAGAATAGTAAATTCAATGTATTCCTTATGTATCGAAAAAATGGGCATTAGATCTCGGTTCATATTCAAATTTGTTCAACTACCTACATGAGCGTAGACGCAGTTGAATAGGTTCAAAGGCCCAATGCACTTTTATTGTAAATATTTATCAGCCCATTTGACTTGGTGATTTAATTATTTTTGCGAATGTAGCGTAACACTGATTACAATTCTTTTTACTTACCAACAATTTTAGCCGTTGGAAGCCACTGATCGCTCTCTCCATTCCACCCCGAGTAAATTGTTTTGTTTATCCCAATCTCCAACAAATGGGGATGATTTTTCATATTTTCATAGAAGCGTCTTATTTATATATTAACTGCAATGTACTTGCCATTTATCGTTTTCCAAAGACTGCATCTCAACGCGCAGCATCCATGACCCTTGACCCGGTGACCCGGTCGTCAGATAATGTACACTGTCCAATCCGAGCCAGAAGTTACCGTCGTGTGTGACGTCACCGAAGCCGTTCTTATACTCAACCCAGAGACGCTTGAAGTTCATTGTGCTTGAGAACCTTTGTTGCCATAGCAACCATCCGTGCACTGAGGGCAGAGGTACTGGAGTGGGGAATGACGAGTTGAGTACCACATACGTGATGGTATTGACTGCATCAGAGTCTCATGAAAATAGTTACAAAAGTTAATATTTTTATCGTAAGAATAAATATGTCAGCATTACGTGGCAGTGTAATTCGTTGCAAAATACATTGAATTCAATTTGAAAATTATTCTCAAAATTAATAGATTATATTGAAAGGTATAAAATAACATAGTGATTAACAACATTTTCGATGATTTGATTAATCTCGAAAAAGTCAGCTTGGTTTTTCATCTTGAATTCAATAGTGCTTTTTCCTCATTTAGTTACGTTTGGACACGGCACTCACTAATCGACTGTTCTAGTAGACGATATTCTGGTCAGACGAAATATATTTTCTGCAGATTATAAATGAGTTATTGCTAGATATTGATCCATGTTGGAGTCGAGAACTTCGATCCATTAGTTACGCGTCGTCAATTGTATGGAACTGGAAGCTGCATAGTGCTAAATTTCACGAACACGTAAAAGATTAAGGGGCTCACAGTTTCGAAAGTCACGAACTTACTGAAACACCTACATGGATGTGATGCAAAGAGGTTCTTTACCTTCTTCTGCTAAAAAAAATCATTGTCACAAAAACCAGCAAATGTTTGACACTAGTTGAGAGAGGACAATTTTAAACTATTCCAGTAGTTTTAAATTACTACTCAAAAATTAACGCTTCACGTATGAATCTAATCAGACGACAGACATTAAATTTTGATTCACACTATGGCCAATTGCAAGATTATTGGGTCTTACCAATTTAGCTTTACTCAACAACATTATCAGAGTAGAATAATATTATCAAGTGAAGTTACACCCCCCCCCCCTATTTATGATCATCTCGTTTGAAAAAATGTATCTGACGAAAATGGCTTACCTAGGTAAGAGCTGCAACCTTTCCAGATTCTCCCCTGGTCAAAGCATCCGACGCCGCATCCACCCGGGTTGCTGATGCATGTGTAGAAAATATTTCCGTCCAGGGTAAATGGGAACGAACAGTTTGACGCTGGTATGACTTCCAAAT
>JAQFYQ010001021.1:0-14428 GCA_034694885.1 Buchholzia appendiculata | reverse complement strand
CTTGAGAAAAATGCCTTGACTACATCACTGAAAGTATCTTAAAGTCAGATGCCCTTCCTGTACCGATGGGATTTTCTTGCTCGTTTTATGGAACCTGTGGAGGAACACTGCGAGTTTATTGTAACGCTCGACTTCAGTGAGCTCAATTAACAAAGTGAAGAAATATGACAAAAAAACTTGTGCCACATCTTGGGAGTGTGCCACAAGTGATGTGCTGTGCCACAAGCTCCACCTTCTGGTGACGAGCTCACAAAGATGAAGATTGTAATAAATTATTTGTTCTTATAAAAAAGTCTTCACATATAATATCGATTGCAATATTAGCGTAACGCTAGTACTTCACTTGGTGACACTGTCAGAGTATCAATCACTTAATGCTTTCAATTGTAACTCCACAGAGTTTGGACAAGAATCTTTGGATTCTAAATTCTACAATGTGTCTCTGCATTCAGACCGACACTGTGAAACATTGTTCACTACTGTCTTTTGGAAACCATATGCCATGCAAAAACTCAACATTTTATTGTTATTATTATTATTTATTATTATTATTATTAGTAATATTATCATATTACTAACTATTACACATTGTTGAGTAAGACCATGATTGGGATAACTGAGGATTTGATAAAGGCGTTGCATGTATAGAAAAGGAAAAAGCAAAGGACAGGGAAGCGTGGAGTGTTTGGGTGCCAAGGACCTATCGGAAGGCACAGAGCCAATGATATGATTTGAAGATTGGTATCAGGGTATTCACAGAAAGAAACAGAACTGAAAGATCAAAAATCAATCGAAATGAAGGAACAAAACAATCATAAACAATGTTTTAGAAAGTCTAAGTTTAACATTGAAAACGCAAATAAATTAACAACGGAATCAAAACTGGAACTTGTCAAATAAGTATCACACCATTTAAGCTTAATTAAAGAAATAAGAATTGAATGTTTAAAAACAATAAGCGAGATGTACATCTTAGTAGCCTCATAATTAAAAATTAATCACAATTATCAACCGAAAATATACAATTACTAAAATTAAAATAAAGATTCTGACATCAAGTCAAAATAAATACAAACTGAAATTAACCAGAACAAAACAAACATAAAATAATAAATACCTTGATACCATGCTTAAACAGCATCGAACAATGGGGACACCGGAGAAGTCCCGTCTCCGGGCTATAATACTGATGATATTCGCTCCGATATTTATGAATTCCTTCTTCGTTATTGGACAGTTTCATTTTCGGACGTGCGAGAGAAGTACTTGGCAAATGCGACTGCTTGCTCAGTAAATTCAGCGGCTCGGAGTAATTAATCGGACTTATCTCCAAGGAAGAATGACCAGCACGACGACTATAAAGAGGAAAATCTACAAAGCTCAACTCACGCTTGTGAGACGGTCTATCGTCGCGTGGTTTACAGGTCAAATCCATCGGCTGATCGGCAGACATTGCAGGACCGTCCCCACCCGCCGAGACAACGTGCTTATTTCTGCCCGATGACAGGTCCAAAGTTTCGCAGCTCGTGTTAGATTTCAGACTGAAATCCAACGGCTGCTCGATATCTTCAAACTCGTGTTTCACAGATACAGCCGACAGATTACAGTGCGCCGGTCGCTGCGGAACCGGTCGGATACTAGGAGACTGGAATGACTTTGGCTGAATAGATGTGTTTTCGAATTGCGTTCTTTCGGGGGAATCGTCCAGTTGGCGCTTGATGGGGCGGCTTCTGTTAGATCCTTCGGTGACGTCACCGGTCGATGTCGGCGTTTGGGCCTCGAGAAGATCCATCTTAACGAGCATGTGCGATTCAGTGTGGATCGCTTCGATTTCTGGATGTTGTTTCTGAATGTGGCGCAGACAGTTGGCCTTGGTGGAGAAACCGATTCCACAAAGCTGCAACAAAATGCACCAATTTCATTATGCACAAAGAGCCTCATCATCTCCAATACTTATCACTGTTAGAATCACTGCATACTAAAAGTACCATCAAACAGTACAGGAGTGTTCATTAGTCATGCGTTGAATTAAACTTGTGCACAAATAATACACATTCAGTGTGCACTTGACAAAATTTAAAATCAATTTATAAGCAATGAATCATACGATAAAATAAATCAATGTGCTTTGCACAGGAAGACTGAAAGAGTCTGGAAGGTCTTCAAAATAAAAAAATCATCAGCACATAACAATGTTGATAATACAACCGTGACATAGCAACACACCCCCCCCCCTCCAAGCCTCCTCCACCTCCCTAGGAGAACTGGTTAAGAATTCTGACTGATGAAAACCTTGCATAAGAACGGTTTGTGTTGGCAGCTGGTTTGAGATCTGACGTGGTGCTTCAACGCGCGATACGTCTTGAAGTCCTCTCCGCAATACTTGCACACTGTGTCCGCCGCTCCGGACGACATCCCAGACGAGTCAGCAGATATGACGGATGATCCGTCTCCGGTTGGAGGACGGTTGTAGCAGATGGAATTCTCCACTTCTTCCTTGTTGTCAATCAAGTGCTTCTTTCTAAAATTCGATCAAAGAGTGTCATAATTAAATTGCAACTATTGAAAATATAACCGAAACCAAATCATTTTCAACATTTGTAAACAACTGTATATGAATTGCATAAAATGCAGCAAGAGTGATTCCACGGAGAAATAAATAATCAGATTTTTAAATTGAAACAGGCTAAATAATCGTAGACTCGTCACTACAATATGTGATAATAAGTAGACATCATATTTTGCATACATCCCAAAAATAAAGCAGAGAAAATGGTAAATGTTATCCATACGTCTGATGCATAACTACAGAAACAGTAACATTACTTTAACAATTAAACAATCCTTCTAAAAAATGTCACAATATAACAGATACTTCAGACATTCATACCTAACGTGTCGTTCACAGTTTGCTTTAGTCGTAAAAGCAAACTGGCAGACGAGACACTGGAACGGTCTCTCTCCATTATGTGTACGAAGGTGACGAATCAGCGTGCTCTTATCCGTGCTGCTGTACGAACATTGGTTGCATTTGAACGGCGACAGGTTGAGATGCACTCGAACATGATCTAGATCGGCAAAAGAGAAAAAACATTCATGATACTGTGAAATTATAAATATATTTTTTTTTAAATTTAGAATAAGAGTCAGACAAGTACAGTGTTTGTATTATCTTTTATTTTACGTAGTAGTGGGAGTCGTAGCAGCATAAACCCAACAGCATCCTACCATGACAATACAGCCAACTATGTCGCAAATTACAAGCATACACTACAAGAAGATACGCTCGAATATCGCATCTATCTCATCATCATTATCACATCACATCATCACAAAGGCCGCATCAGAAAGGAAGTGCAACATGACGATAATAAGTTTAATGATAAGTCAATAATAAGTGCATTGACAATAATAAGTCAATGACAATAATAACACAATGTAACAAGTCAATAATAAGTCAATAATAAGTGCAACGACAATGATAAGTCAATTATAAGTGCATTATGATCATATGACTTTCAAGTTGCACAAAACAAGATTTTAGAATGAACAGTTCTTCCCAGAAAGGCTCGTTGTCAATCTTCTTACACAACGTGCACAAAAGTGTCCCCACTTCCTCCACAAGAACAACCAAGAATCTCGGTGATGATTTGCTATTGGAAGACAGTTTTAGCATTGTTTTACTACTACAGCAAGCAGAGAAGTATCTTACTTTTAAATGCTCTGTAATTCTGAAATACTTCTTCACAGTCCTCGCAGTTGTACGGACCACCATTATCTTCCTTGTCGTGACTTTCGGTGGCGCTGTTGCCAGCGTCATCCGATTCTTCCACGGGAACATCACTGAGAGCAGTGTCAGAATGCGAAACGATTGGCGATAGAATTCTCAAATTGGACGACACCAGTTTAGTTGATTCGGGCAAATGAGCAGAATTTGTCACGATCGTAGAGAAGTTATTCGGTTGTGGACCACTTATGATGTTTGTCAACGTCTGGACAAAGTTCTGAGGTGAAACGGACAAAGATTCGACTGACTTCATGTGGCTGAGAAGCGAACGATGAATCATGAAGGAATTCGCGATCAGTGGCATACCAATTCCAACGGACGAAATGATTGAAATCTGCTTCGGAATTAGAGGCAATTCACTGTTATTATTCGTTGAGACTGCTAGTATCGATTCCTTTCTGTGCAAGTCAGAAGGAAATCCATTTACCGTAAAAAGCCCTGCATTAACACTGACAAATCCAGGCTTTGTCGGATCGATTGGTGACAATGGAATCAATTTGACCAGATTCTGATTGGCATCCACTTTTGTCTGGAGTAGATTCTGCTGAGTTTGACTTGGACTTCCGTCTTTAATGATCTCATCTGCTTCGACTGAATCCGGTCTGCAGCTTTTGTCTTCCACTGGTTTACTTGAGTAACTGTGCGTTACCTTCAATCCCATCACAAGCATGAACTCGTCCTGACTGACATTCTTCTCAAAGTCACGCGACTCGTCATCCGGGAGAGAACAGTAACTGGCAACGATACTTTCACATTCGTGCAACAGAGAATGTTCCTTGAGCAACTTCGTCGACAGGAACGATCGATCGCACACATCGCAGACGACTTGAGCCTCCGACTTGTGACTGATCATGTGCAGATCACGCGAGACGTTGCACGAAAAGCACCGATCGCAGGTCTTGCACGATTTAGTCGAACTCTTGTCGGCTACATTCGCCTGCTTCCGACTGCTCTTCTCGCAGAATACCTTGTCGATCAACGGGAATTTCTCCGAACTGAAATCCAGAGACACCAGCTCAAAGGAACTGCCGCTCGATGATGACGAAGGCAGGTTCTTCGACTCCTTCGATTTCTTCGTCTCGACAGCTGTCTTCTCTTCTACGACCATAACCGTCTCTTCACGTCTTTCGTTGGTGCTGCTCTTGTTCTTGTGCACGGTTCTCATGTGAATCTCGTGCTGCGCAATATTTGTCCAGCCTAGACTGCACTTTGAACAGTGGATGAGAACACGAGACCGTCGGTACTTTTCGTGTGCATTCAGATGATTGGTCAGACCATAGACGGAGAAGAACAGCTTGTCGCACAGCGGACACTTCTTACGCTGAGCGTCCAGATCTATATTAACCGGCTCCTGAAGACGCAACAATGTAAAACAGCTCATAAATTTGCATTTCATGTGACACCATTGTAAGATAATTATAAACATGTGTCTAAAAAAGCAATATTTGTCAAAATTATTTTTCATTATTTATAAATAGATCATCATAACTGCGATGAAAGCAATAGTAACTGCACAGCGACTTACTAATAAACAATATTATATCAGAAAGCATAGTCTGGCAACGTCAACTAATTGAAGACAATGTTATACTTTTAATCCAAAGTGTGAAGATTAGTTATATAGTTCACCCATCTAAATAATTAAATGTGACAAGAGTTATCATAATAATTTAAAAATAAAAATATTGACAATTAATCACAACCGTTGACATACTTAGTTTTTAATGTAGAATTAGTAAAATTGGAAAATTTAACGGCACCAGTATAAATTAACGCTTACCGTGCGCGTGCGATATTTTCAACATTAAATAGTAAAATTAAAAGGAATTTCACATTACATGCTTGCCAACTAAAGTCCAGGTATTTTCATCCATTCATGACAAATGACATTATTAAAGCCATGAAGTCCTGATACTAACCAGTACAATCCGGCTGCTTGGTAGAATCAACTTGTTAGATCCAGCAGAGGACGGTGACGAAGTGAGAACCTGAGGATTGAGTACAAACATGGTTCCACTCTTATCCCTGAACCGTTTCCTCGGAGAAGGTGACCCAAGGGCAAGCCTTCGTTTCCTTCCGACCACCGGCTGACGATCAGCGACAGAGGAACCTTCCAGAGACAACGGGTCGGAAGAAGACGCTTCTTTAACTTCTCCAACTGCAGACACGCGGTTCTTCTTCTTTCCGCGCGAGCGATACAGCAGATCCCGAAAACTGGATCCGTCCGGGTTGACTTCTCCCGGAAGTGGGAAATCCTTCTCGTGAATGCGCATGTGCCTGTGCATGTTTCCGTTCGTCGTGAAGGCCATCCGACAGACGCGACACTGAAACGGTCTTTCGCCTGACAACCGTGACAACGTTAACAGCTATCAGTACAACAAAAGCAACAATCACCTAGTATCAATAACATCTAATAGCAAAGAACCGTGTGCTAGAAATAACAATAGTAGCAATCTCTATTTTCTCAAGAAAATGAAACTTATGTTACTAAAACTACAAATTATCTTTTCTTCTACAACAGTCAGACATAATAATCTTTTAACAACTTTTTCCAATCAAATCATGGTTGAGCAAATAAAGTATTTGCTAGCCTAATAACTGTAAATTAACTGACCTACAAATATCATAACAGTAAATTAATATAATTACATTTTTAAAAACTTGCGTGAAAATGCAATCATCAATAGTAAAAACCATTATCTAGGCATCTATACATCGAAGGAACAACAAAGTCATCAATGTCACAGGTGCCAGTTAGTTGACTCAAAAACACAGATTGTTTACTGATTAAATCAAATAAAATTAAAATTAATAAATCCAGCACAAACATTAAGCCATCTAACAACCAGACATAACTCATCTTGAACCCAGCTTACAGACAAAAGGAATAACTACCTGAATGAACAAGCATATGGCGATCTAAAGAGCTCTGTGAGCTCAGAATCTTTCCGCAGATGGTGCACGTGTTGATGGTCGGGATGATGCCGATCGTGTTGTGCTGACGGATGTGTTTCGTGAAGTCATGGTTGCTTGGCATCACCTCTCGACAGACGGGACACACAAACTTGTCACTGCCATCGTCACCGGCTTGGGGCAAGATCTGGACAAACAGTGTGATGTCATTAGAATAACTGCACAGAAAATCATTCTAATTTGGCAACAGCTTATATGTATATATTTAGTATAACATAATGTTTTACCAAACATAGGGTATAACATATCTTAACCAAACACATAAAACATTGGTTCCTATCAACAGCGCCATTTGAAGAAAAAAAATTAACTACAACATCTTAAAAATGACAAATAGTTTAATGATCAAACCATCCAGTGCCAACATTAGACAAAACTCATCTGTAACCCAGATTAAATACAAATGAAGTAAGTTGAAATAAACAAATTAAACAAAATTAAAATTTTTATAAGTATTAAGTATGCTTGACATTACATCATTTTATGCAAAACATGATATACTATTGGAATCTACTACATATTTACCCGGTCGCTCTTGCGTCTCGACTTTGACACGGACAGTTTGATCGGCGTCACACCGTCCGGTGACATTGGCAAGTTGCCGGGAGAAATGTCGCTCATCGGGTTACTGCTGCCGCCATCGAAGGACATCTCTTCGTCGTCACTCGAGTACGTGATGTTCAATCCGATGGCTGGAAGCGATGAATCCATCCCATCCGTAGACAGCCCGGGGGAACTGCCCGACAGATTTGATGACGTCAGCGGAAGTTGTTCAGCCGACGACACGTTGTCTCCGGACAAGGAGTGGAGGTCCGGAAGGGACTTTGCGGACGAGAGAGACGTCGTTGTGGAAGATTTGGACGAGACAAAAGCTCGATCAGACTTGATGAGCAAATCGATGGTATCACTTGTCGACGCACTTTCGATCACAATCGTTGGCACAGTGGACACGGGTGGCACAGTTGATACGGATGTATCAGCAGAAGAAGGTGTTGTGGAAGCACTAGTTTCAATGTCAATAACCAACCTATCCGTCACATCAACGTCCATCTCATCGTCATGCCGCGAGTCTGGCACACTAACCTAAATTACAAAATACATATTATCAATTGCATACATTATACATAAAAATGTGCACATATGTAAACACATCTACATAAATAGCATAAACAATAGCAGTTGATATATTTATTAGTTTAAACATTTAAATAGTATTTATTTACAATAGCGTTGAACAGTATACAAAACTTATAGGCATCATTTCTTTCCATCATATTATGTCACAAATGTAGAGCATAGCATTCTAAAATATATATTTAAATATAAATTTATATTAAATATATATTTCTAAACATGTGAATGCGTTATAAATCGCCACTCAAGCAGAATGTAACAACATGCAGTTTATGTTTTTGACAATTCAGTTTGAACAGCATATAAAGAAGAAAAACTTCAGTTACACCTTCACAGCTTCAATAAAACGGTACCGGTACATAGTACAGAAAGACTGTTCATCGAAAGTAAGTCAATTTTACCTCGATGCTTTGATCAACGGTTGTCATGGTCGTCACTGAGTTTCTGTACACAGAAAGAACAAATGAAAAGTCAAACAATACAGTCATTAAGGCAAACTAACATAAACTTTATCAAATATACCACATAGGATATATACATTATACTACATTAGAGTGTAACAAAATCATCAGTGACTATGAGATAAGTTACATTAGGCTAATTAAGTTACATTTAGAAAGTTAAGTTACTTTCACCACTGAATAAACGCCACAAACTAAAAGAGACAAATATAAAACCCATCAGAACCAACAAATATCCGCTTTATATAGAGAGACCATATCTGAATACATTATACACGCGTAAGAGACCCCATCTATACACAAAAGACGCATAAGAGACCTATCTACGCTTGAGAGAAAATATCTACGCATAACAGCCTCATCTCCGCATCAGAGACCACATCGATACACAAAGACCCTATCTAAGGCAAAACACATTACGTCATTTACTCCTATCCTAATTATCACCGTACAGTGTACGTGTCGGCGCTTGAATTAAATATAGATGACTAGTCTGAGACAAATTGCAGTATGGGAGTCGAGGAGAAAGCCCGTTACTGCTACAAGTTAGAACGCATCAAGAGACGGCGAACACGGACGGGCCTCTCTACTAGCGGATCGATGCTAGATGAACAACGCTGCTTCGCTCAGCATCTCAGTCTGCAGAACAAACGTGAAGCTGCTGCGCAGAAAGAGCACAGAGCATCATCATCCCATGGCAACAACCATGGTTACCTGCACAACAACTCTTCACCCTCATTGTTCCATACGATCCCGCCACTGCATCGGATCTTTCTGCTCTCCCTGAGAGGATGAGAGACAACAACAGTAGCAGCAGCAGCCGAATCAATACTCCCTCCTCCTCCTCCGTAATCACCCCGTCTCGCTAGTCGCAACAACCGTCTCAATAGTCGTAACAACCGGTTCAAACGTAACAACCGGTTCAAACGTAACAACCGGTTCAAACGCAACAACCGATTGTTCGTAGTCAGTCGTAACAACCGGTTACATGTCAAAATCTACTGCACGTAGCTGTACAATTGATTACAAGTAACAACAGGTTACAAGTAACAACCGAAGTAAGCTAGTCATAACAAGTTACACCCGGTTGTTACATAGTCGTAACAACCGGTTACAAAAAAACCGATTGTAACAGTAGTCAGTCATAACAACCAGCAATACGTAACAAACGACGCAAGTAATGAGTCGTGGTACTTCAATACGTTACCGAACATGTATTATTTAAAGCATCTTTCGACTGATTAATGCTTTTCCTTATCAACATTTTCAGCACATCGGTTGACTTCGTTCAACGAGCAAAAATACGAGCCGAAACTACATAACTGCAAATGAACAATTACTGCAAATGACCACGCTGACAAAAACACCACATCTTAATATGCAGGAACTTCGCACTGAGCCGGTCAATGTCGAACTTTTCCTACGTTCACTATCATGGCTCAAGCCTCACGGTTGCAAAACCTCAAGAATAATCAATAAAAAAGAATGTCAATAAAAGAAGTCAGAATTACTAGCAGTAGAGATGTACGTGCACCGCTGTAGCGCTCAAGTTAGATCTAGCTGGCAACTCTGCATGCCGCCAGGAGACCGTTGACAACCAACCACTGATGCCTTTTTGCCGCCAGAAATGATGCTGAATGTTCGCTCGATGAGCAGCCGGCTGCCCTCTACATCAACTGCCGCAAGTGTGTGCGGGAGGGAGAGGGTCGACAGTCTCGACACTCCCCCCTCCCCCTGTGACTCTACGTCACCAAAAGACCGGCCAGTTTCGAAGCATCGGTAGCAGCTCACCGGCAACCACTAGCCGCTCGTTTTTTAGCCAATAACACCGCGCGGCAACAAACACAATTGGCAAGAACGCAAAGTTGCAATCATCACTGAATGCTGTAGCGCGCTACTCCTCTCTCCCCTCCTCTCTCTCTCCTCTTCTATTCTCTCACTCCTCCTCCTCTCTTTCTCCGCCTCTCCTCGCCTCCTCCTCTCTTCTGTTCTTTACTCTCTCCCAATATTGCTACTTCTTGTTTGGCATCTCCCACCAAAACGAAAAAGCCTCGTTCAATAAAGCACCTCGAGATAAGTTTATTTGTACCCAGGACTCGCCACGCTGGCGTCGCACTTCAAACTTCAGCAATATAGCGTTAGTTTTCATACACTTTCAGTAGCACATAGCAACGTATCTGCCCGCATCTGGTGGAACATGGCACGAACTTAAATAATTATTTGAGAACCCAACCCGGCTTGGGATTCAGAGAGTTGGCGGATGGTCGACCCTCGGAAAGCAGGTGATCAGAAGGACAATGAATGAATGAAAAAAGGGGGACATGCGACCGCGTGGTAAATGTATGAAAAAGCTTTGCGAAACTCTTTCGTTAACAAACTATGATTTCTTCTCTTTCTTCCGTCGTTGTAATTATAATCGGCGTGTATCACTTTAGTACGCACGGCGTTTCCTGGTTGCAGAAAAATCTCGCTCTCGGAGAGCATCTCGTGCTGAGATCAGCCGATTAGCAATCTTTCGATCTGCCTCACCGCCGCGCCAGGTAAGAACAATACAAAATACAAACTGCCACGCACAGCAGCCGCATTCAAACCGGGCATTTTATAACATAGAGGAGGACGCAGCAACCGACCGGTTTCAATTTGTCGGTTTTACAAAAACAAAACAGTGACAACTTTAGTAATTCACTTTGATTGTCACAGCCAGGAGGAACGCTAGAAAGAAGCGACGACTCTTATGTACATTGTAATTTAGAGGTATAATACAATAATAATGACTGAACCGTTAGTCTGAACGCTTTACAATATCATTGATAAATTTCGCCCAACTAAAATGCCAGTCTTGTCAAGAGTTGTAGTTTGTTTAGTTAGGAGTTGGATTCCATCACCATCAAGTTAATTAAATTGATGTGCTCTGTTATAAAATGCATAGAAATGTTAGAAATGTAAAAGAAATGCCTGGAGAGTCCATGCTCATATTATGTATGATATTAGACTATTAGTCATCTTAAGGTCAAAACTGAACGCACTAAAGTCATAAAACCTTGTAAAAACTACCACAACCGTTTCATATACAAACATTGTATTACTCAAAGAAGTAAGGCGATTCTAGAATAACAGTGTCTCTGGCTACGTTTGATTTATTGCACAAAATTGTACAGCAAAAAACATAATTGTGTATAACTCGTACTGGTTTGCTGACTACAGTAGCTCACTTTCAATGCCTAGTGAAATTTCTGGCAGTTTCACGAATCTTCATTCATCATTAAAATAGTCATAATTAGTAATTATTCGGATCAACTGAAAGCGAAATAGATATCAAATTCGAGTGGGTTAATTCTACAAAAACTCTTAGTTAACCCGCCCGATAATCGTGTCAACTCGCTCTCTGCGCAAGCGATGGTATTTTGTAGAACAGCGAGTCGCATCCAGAACCAGGTCCAGGTAGTGAAACCAATTCACGGCCATGCATCGATACCTAGCTAGATTATTCACGAAGAGGCGGAGGACCCGCCTCGTGCGATCAACATCAACTGCATCTCTTCATCACCTCCTCCTCTCCTCTCCTCTCTTCCTCCTCCTCTTTCTCTCCTCCTCCTCTCATTCAGCTCTCAAACGCCAGGCCCGTTCAATAGTGATGCAGTTCTACTGATCTGCCTCCCTCCAACATTCGTCAACACCGCCACCGTTGAACCATTAATTATCCCGTTCACGAAGCACAACGACAGCGAGACACACGGACGGACGGACCAACGGGCGGACAGACAGAAATCGAGAAAACCAGGGAGAAGGAAGAAAGAGAATGGAAGAGAACGTTTGGACAAGTTCAGACTGGTCGAAGTGGGCATAGTTGTTGAGCGTGGTTGGTCGTGAGCGATGCCTTTGAATGAAAGAACTGCAGCTTCCGATGAAACCCGGTGGCTGCCTATACGGTTTATCGCTGACCGAGAAGAGAGAGAAGCAGATGATAATTAATGCATGAATACGAGAACAGCAGCAACAGAACAAGGAGGAAAACAAAGGATGCCATCAAAACCGTCAACTCAAACCCTATACAGACTCTACAAAATATACACACAACATTTCAAACTACCTAATTGCAAGGTAGTTTCTAAAGAGAACAAACGCTGTAATTAATATAGGAAACAATGGGGAAAACTAATTCAGAAGTAAGGCGTTAGCAATTGATCTAAATTGTCAAAAAATATCAAAACAATTATTGGCTTAATTTAATGAGGAGAGGGCCCAGATCCCCGAACACTCCGTACTTTCACCCTTGTAAGAAAAGCAACAAACAAAAAACCTGCTTCACACAAAATAAGCCACCGAAAATGTCCGAGTGAACCTGACTACAATACATCAGCTCATGACATGTATAATACAAACATTCAACCATGAACCCTACAACAAGAGTCCTGTCATTGGCCAGAACTACACAGATATGTTTTCTACTATCATACCCAGTACCCATAGTCTATTTTATTGTCAATTATATAATTATTAAACGCAATTACGATACGGTAAAAATGAAGATGGAGAAGAAAAACAACGTCAGAGTCTGTGCAGATGTTCAACCAGTCACACTGTTGTCAAAACACAACGCCGCTTATAATTATGTATATTTAGTGCACCAAATAAACCGTAGCGCTAACCTAGCGAGCAAATTCAAAGCTTGAAAAAACACTACAATTTGGCCAATTCAAACTCTTTCTCAAAAATAATTTCAAACTTCTGTCTAATCAACGCACATGCAATAGAATCAAAGAAGCATCATGATATTGAGCAATGTCACTCACTAATATTTCAACATTCTATTTTCACTCGATAATATTATAATATTAAACTTTATAACATAATTTTATGCAGTTTGTTTTCCTCACTGAAAGACATTTCAACCTAAACATGTCCTTTCACTCCCTACTTTTCGATTCCGATTACGTAACGGGTAACAACATAGCAGCTTCCGACGATAGCAGAATCCAAAGAAAATTCATAAAGTGAATTTAATTCACCAAAAAACATTGTCAGCAGTACAAATATAAAGCAAAGAAATTAAGTAAAACAAACAGCAGTCGACATGAATTATGTCCGAATAGTGGCACTTAACTCCATGCGCAATCCAACGTTAAAGTAAAAGAAAACATATTGTCCATACATACCTTACAAACATATCTGGGTGAATATCTTCAAATTAATTACCCGGAAGCCTACTGCACGAAGAAGATACATTTGATATGCATACCCTGCAATAATCGTCTAGGCCTACTAGTATAAAGTTATCAATTCAACAGGCTTACGAGACATACGGCTACTGCAACTGAAATGATGACCTATAAAGAAACAGAGCTAAGCGTAAACAAACTAGGTTAACGTTATATTTATTACAAACGATGAATACGCTCAGCGCATTTAATTTAAACGTGACGTAAATGTTATGACGTCACAAATTATTAATTTCCCCAGTGTTGATTATATGAAATGACTTCATGCTAATCTTTATTTTGCGATTAACGCTTCTGCAGTCCGACCGGATATTGTTTAGCATTGCTAAAGCATCAGCTAATCTAATCGTAGTTGCGTTTAGAAAATAAAAGTGAATGTTGCACTATTTAGAGCCAAAACTGCAGAGACAGAATCATAATTTTATTGCATTACTGGAAGTAAAGAATCATTAAAATATTACTCGACAGTTGGAGCCACTTCAACAATTAATGAAATATTTCTTCCGGATGCACAAGACGTGCTCTGGGGCAAATGACGCATCTGCACGAGAGTTTGTAATACAACCTCTCTATCTTTCTCTCTCTCTCGCTCTCTTTCTCTCTGTGCTGTGTTCAGCAAACCATCACAGGGAGTATAATGTTCTCGAGGAGCGCTGCAGTCACAGATGACTTGCCTCTGACAATGGCTCGTGGAATTTTTCTCTACACCACAGCATGCGCAGCGGCCTCAATAGCTGCAAGATGTACCAAGAGGGCTATATGCACGCAGCTACTGCGGCCTCCTCTCGAACATCCATTAAATGAATAGCAAACAAAGTACCCCGCGAGGGTAAAGCAGCAACATAGTAGCTTGC
>JAQFYQ010001020.1:0-14433 GCA_034694885.1 Buchholzia appendiculata | reverse complement strand
CATGCCTCAACATTTGAATTTATTTTGTCTGTTTGTTTCATGTCGGTCATTTTCATGCCTCAACATTTTGTCTGTTTCATGTCGGTCATTTTCATGTCGGCCAAATGCAGCGCTCCCAAACTTTTGTAGTTCACTGAGTCAATTATGCACTCAATAATGGTTCACTCAGCCAAAAAAATGCTTTCTACATTGTGTTACTTTTTGTTCGTTTGCAACTTGTAAACATACACAGTGTCATAATTTCAAAGTTAACAGAGAGTGGGGACAACTGTCCTTCGCACTAATCTTCGCACTAATCTTTCGCACTACTTTGAACGTATTGATACGAAATCACTAAGCGATTAACTTATTAGTACTACCCTCTTACCGCCATAATAAATATACTACCATAACATTAACCAAGCTAAACTAACTCAGTGCAATATAACTAAATATCACTGATTTAACTAATTCCAATTTAATAAAAAAAATTTGACTAATCCTCAATTTAATTAACTCCATAAAATTTGCCCCGATTTCAATCGGTTTCATATCAACATGATAAGACCTGTTAGTCGTTGGATTGTTGCATAATCATTTATCAGTCTGTACTGAAACAACTGCGCTTTGGGCATTGTCATTGTTTTTATAAAGTGGAACAGAAACAATTGATCTGTGTGTTTTACACGAACAGTGCGTCCAAGTGCACGCACTAAGAACAAGATCCCAGCAGCACTAAGGCAGAGTTCAGTTAAACTACGTGAACAATGACCTTGAGACGATCACTTCCGGTTTCGTAAGACAACAACGAATAACTTCCGGTCTGAAAATCTTACGCAGTACGAGGATGAGAGAGTGCTGAGAACTATTTCTTTAGCAGCTTTGCGAAAAGACGCCAGCACCTGCTAAGCAGATCAATGCTTGCTGTTGCTCATTCGAACGTACATAATGTACCGTAAATAATCTAAACGTTGGTGTTTGTAAAAACAGGGCTGGAAACGGACTTCATAACTTTTTACAAAATGTTTCTGCCTGAAGTATTTGTACTGTTGAATTATATATCAAACACCATTTTTAACGATGCTTCTGCTAGTATGCTACAGTAATTGCTGACCATGTCTTAAATTTCTCACATCAATGATATCACTTATAACTTGTACACGCTTCGAACATCTTCAGCGCAGGACCAGTAAATCTTTAAGCTGTGCGTGTAGGAGGCACTAAATCAGCATGCGAGGAAAGGAGAAAGGAAATATTTACGTCACAGCTAGAGCAATTTGAGGACAGTGTGGTCCAAGACTGCGGACAGTGTGATCCAAAACTCTGGACAGTGCGACCCAAGACCTAGGACACGGTGACCCAGAACTGAGAACAGCGTGACTGAAGACAGCGTGACCTAGGACTGAAGACACGGTGATCCAAAGCTGATATCAATCTTCATCACGTGCGCCCTCTCGCGCCCTTCACGTACAGCAAGCAGCAACTACTGCTGCAGCAAGCGCCTAATTGAAACTAGAAGTAAGAGTTTGTTAACGGCAATTGGTTGCAATGTAATTCGTGCAATACACACGACTAGATAAGATAAATAGATATGTCGTGTTTTAGCTGAGGACAGCGTTTTATAGCCGAGTGTTTGAAAATTCCAAGTTCTGAGGCATATCGTTTGATAACTAAAGTGTTTTTTCACACACTTGGTAGCATCTTTTTCAAACTATAATTTGAGTATAAACTATATTTGAGTCTGAAAGACTGATTTTCCTCTTCTTGGATGCAAATTGAATTACCGATGCGCACTCTCTGTACAAGTTGTGATATCAGTTACGGTTTTGTGGCGATCAAGTGGGAATAAAGCTAGACCACCACAGGGTCAATTTTAGAAACAAATCTTCCTAAGATGGTTATTGGGGTGACTGCCTGTAAGAGGCATGTTTTGTTAACTTTGCCCAGCCTTCGAGACGGAGACAGCAACCTCAAGGTCAAGGCACTGCTTCCCGAGTCTAGACAGTGCCTCAAGGTCAAGGCACTGCTTCCCGAGGTTAGACAGTGCCTCAGGGCCAAGGCACTGCTTCCCGAGGTTGGAGAGTGCCTCAAGGCCAAGGCACTGCTTACCGAGGCTAGACAGTGCCTCAAGGCCAAGGCGCTGCTTACCGAGGCTAGACAGTGCCTCATGGCCAAGGCACTTCCCGAGGTTGGACAATGCCTCTCAAGGCTTCTCATCAATGGATAAAATACACCTCAAACAAAAGACTTTTGATAACTTAAGTTTGTTACTGACTCCGACTGGTAGCTGGTAGGAAAAAGGTCGATCAAAGTCAACAAATCACTTTATATCTCTTCTGCTATTCCACGAGAATACTGTGCACATTCAGAGGTTAAAGTAAAGGGGGCTCCGGGGGCTGGGATCCCACACCTCGAGAAAATGCGTAATGTATTCATTTGTTTTTGACCATCTAGACCAATTAAAACATAGTCAGCCCCCCTCCTCTAGTAAACCACTTTTACCACTGTCCACATTACTTAAGAAACATACTAAATCTATTAAATGCATCTTAAATTTATTGCATGCATTTTTACACGATGTTAAATATGCAGCAGTTGTATTAACAGTCCATTCTCCACTTAAAAATCTAAACATTCTGAACATCGGATAAGAAAGAACGTCTTTAAGTGAAGCAGTATTTAGATTTCTTGGTTTCCTCGTCAGGCATCTCTGCGCTCTACTGCACCTCACTGCACTCCAGTGAAACTAGCTGCAGTGCTGTGAGGAAAACACGAGAATCAGCTAGAGATGCGGCTTTACACTGCTTACTTATATTTAAAAAATTTACAGAAGAAATTACAGCTGAGCCACGATTCCGAAATTTTGTTTCGATCTAGCTATTAGACTAACCCAATCCATAATCCTAAACATAACTTTAACTAAAATTGAAGATTTTACCTGCTAATAAAATTAATTATGGGGTTATTGTTAAAGGTGCTAGAAAGATGGGAATAGAATATATTATTCCATAGATGTTCGATGATTATGGCACTATTGGTATGTGAACCGTGCTATTTCCCAGTGATAGCATCTGATCAGGTTCAGATCATTTGTTCGGATTTAATGGCACATCAAACATTAAATAAACAACGGAATAGTGTGTATGCGGCCATCTCAATTCTCGTGACTAACTGCGATTTAAAAGTAGGAAATCGTTCTAGTTTACTAAGTACTAGGGCGGGAAAGGCCCAGAGATGGGGTGGTAGATGAAAAGGGGGATTGTGACGAATGAACGTGACGAACTAATGAACAATTATCTGAAAGAATCAAATTCACGTGCAATAAGTTTACATTGAATAATATGGATTGTAATTTATTATACGTTCTTATCGAAACAAACATCGTCAAAAAAACATAATATTCGTACATTATAGCAACTAAATTATGAAGATTATTGATAAGCTCGAGTATAACACAAAATATATTTTTCAATTTGAGTTTGCTTGAAAGCAGTTAGCCATACAAATTATAAGAAATGCAGCAGCCTTGCATGCTGTTTCGCTTTACTTGGCGTTTATATTTAGTTCATAGGTATATGCACTACAGTGTACGCGTATTGCGTCCGCAGAATTTAATCACGCCTCCCATAGTGAACGCGAAGGCCACGCTAGCACGTCGCACAGCTAGAACATTAAACCACGATCAGTCAAACACTGCTCATCGTTTCGAATCGCTATCAATCTCAGCTGAATAATAAGAAAATTCTTGATCAGCTCAGCACGTAACGAATCGACTTTGTGTGCAATGTTCTGTCACTTCGCTATAGGACAGGGAGACAAGGAAAAGCTTCTGCTCAGAACAATGGCACTTTTCTTTCCCCGTGTCCTCCGTTGTTGTTACGTCTGGAAAAACA
Source organism: Buchholzia appendiculata (assembly GCA_034694885.1). Taxonomy (NCBI): domain Eukaryota; kingdom Metazoa; phylum Annelida; class Clitellata; order Enchytraeida; family Enchytraeidae; genus Buchholzia; species Buchholzia appendiculata. The sequence continues at coordinate 10,561 of JAQFYQ010001020.1, read as the reverse complement.
TACTAAAATATTCAAGAGCTTGCTTTGATAGACGACTGAACCCTGAGTACGTCATTCTCTCTGAACTGCACCAAGGTGGCGTGGGGTGGGGGGAAGTGTTGGGGGGGGAGCCAGCACATCGAGCAATTTATTCTCATTTCCAGCTTGTCATAGTGGTCGCCATACAAAGATGAAACGTCCGTCAACGTCATGAACATCTGACTTATAGTCAATGACTGATGTAGTAGACGGCCTTCATTTGGCGAATGTTATAGTATACACGTAGCTGTTGTAATACGCATAATGATTGCACTAAAGCAAATAGTATCGAACGTTTAAACGTACACTTGTAAGTACCGGTACTGTTGGTACATGTGCTTCCGTGTGCTTACATTCTCTCACACAAACTGTTTGCATTATTTTACGTAAGCAATAGGTCTACAGCTTGTGTAGATCAGAGACATCGAATAATATTAGATCAGCATTGGCCAATACTTTCATCCAATGCAATGTTATTTCGAACCGTCACGTGACACTGGAGGAAGTGATCATGTCGGCCAATCAGAGCCTCGAAAAATTAATTCTGAAATCTAAGCACTTTAGCGTCAAAATAAAATAATAATTGCATTAATTTAGAAGAAGTATTCAATAATAGTGCATAATCTGTAACTCAAATAATTTTTTGTGATTATACAGAAAATATTCAAATACTGATTTTTTTAAATGATATGAACCACACACGAATCGCCGAAAGATAGTTATAGGCTTCTGATTGGATGACCCATATGAACATCATCACTTCCTCCCGGGTCACATGACGACAGACAAACCCATTTTATTGGCCAATGCCAATCTAGTGTTGTTAAAAAATCGTTGAATTCGATAGTCAAGAACACTCTAAATAATTGCTACAGGCTGACAAAAAATTCAGAAGTTTTCAAGATGAGTAGATTTAAGCCGGCAGAGCGTAATCATTTATTTTAATTAACACCAATTATTTATTTATTTTAATTAACACCAATTAACGAAAACAAAATTGCCAACCAGCGTCAAGTTGATATTAAATTTTTACAAATTAATTGCACCACCACCTATTTAGTCCATTAAGAGCATCATTATATTTCACATTTTCTTCTATGATATTTCAAATTTAAGAAAAAAAATTAATTTGACTTTACGTTGAATTCCGTTTACAATCGTTCGTCCAGAGCAGCAGAACTTATTAATTTATTAAACGGGTCACAACAAAACAGAACTCGATCTTTATTAATTGATGACCGTGCCAGGCACCGAAGCTGGTTCAAACCTGTGCCAGCTTCCTGGCACCGTTTCTCTCCACACACACAGACCATGACGCTTGAATTGCTTCAATACCAAACCGCGTCATAAACACTGCACTTAACGACCCCATTCGGGGAAATTCAAAAACTCTAAATTGGCAATAAAATTAATGAGATCTCGCTTAACACTATGGAGAAAGGAGGTGGGACGAATTATTCGGGAACAATGCAATGTGTAAAATGAAAGAGAAAGTGGTCGATGATACACGAAGACGACGACGACGACGACGAAGCGACGGTCTCGGAGGCCTATACAACTTTAGGAAGCGTTGATTAAAACATCTGCCTTGGAACGTTCACAGATCACGTATCCAGTCCAGTACTGTGTGCTATCTTGAATACTCACCATAGAAATGCATGCTTGAAATACCAAGCTGAATAGTTTCTGAAACAATATTGTTTCCGCATGCATTATGTGTCATATGAAGCCAGCCAATTAACAGTAGCAATGTCGGCCTTCTGCAAAACACCGCAATCCGTTCCTGAAGCCTCGTCAAGAATGGCAAGAATTTACAACATGGTGCTACATGGTCCGAGATTCACTGCACTCACTCAAACCACTATCAGCCAGAACCCCATAGATTTTAAACCAGGACTTGCTCGGTCCTTGTACTGTGCAAATCCAGTTCAGCAGTGACCACTGATATCATGGGATCCTCAGATTTTAACAATGATCATATCCGGATATTAAATTAATGCATGCACACGATGTACACATTTTGTACATTGTAAAATGCAAGTAAATCAGTTAAAGCGTTAAGTTCCATGCTACAACTGTAAGGGGTATTATTCGTTATTTTATTTCTTCGTTAATGATTCATTGCACTCAGCTAACTGGCCTGCGAATAAAGTTTGTCTCTATTTGCACGCCAGGATTTTGCTTAGTCACATATGAAACTGGACAGTATACGGCAGAATTCTTGATGAGTTTTCATTGCGATATTTCTATTTCATGTGCGACTTGGGTTTCGATTGAGATCGTCCTACTGATCCGCCTTTGATGCAGTGAGTCTTTGAATGTCATCCATCAGTGGGAGGAGGCTGAGATAGATCCACACGTGAAATTCAAGACAAACAAGCGCAAGAGAAACGCGACGACGCCATAGCTTGTTGTGTAGAAATCGGTGTGATGCACTCGTGAAGGCAACGGCATGAGGTTTTGGTCTTTGAGGGTAACTTATAAGGACGTTTCTTTCAATTCTACTCAAAATTGAAGCGAAATTGTTCATAATCTATCAATATTGTTATCAGTTGTGCTGAAAACTCATCAAACCGGGTCAACAATCGTAGCACCCTGCATGGTGTCAGCTAATGCATCAACAAATTCATGATGGACTCGTCGTTCCACTCTAGTGTAAGAAGACCGCGCAAACCAGCAGTACAACTAACTGTACTCACACAGTACTGCGTACAAAATGCAGATGATTAGAAACACAATAACAATACTCGAAGATACTTATCACATCGTCCAGTTTTCCCAATTATTAACACTTCGATATCCAGTACAAAGACCACGCGGCTTTGTCGATGGCTATCGTATACTCGTATTACCAATTCTCGTTGTCAGCGTCGACGAAACAATTCGAACGAATATATTGACAAAGTGTGCGATAGCGCATGTACTTGGAGGTGACGAGGACATAGATATCGACCGTTCCCCTTCAGCCCGTGGTAGTCCTAGTCGTCGTCGTCGTCGCCGTACATTTAGCTGGTGTGAACCTTATTTATAGCCGTCTCGTGTATCACAATACACGCTAGTCTGTGATTGTGCTGGAACAATAATTAGAGTACTGCAATATAGCTTACAACCCACATCGTATTTACAGGTACAAACCCCTCACATGTTCAGGCACATATCCCTCATATTCTGTAGGCACATGCCATCATGCATTACATGAAAATATCACTCGCATAGGCACGTACACCTCACACGTAAGTGTCCTCACACTTAAGTGTATATACATAGTGCACGTAATACAGTTAGCTCTCGTATTTAAGCGCGTATACCCCTCACACTTCCGGGCACATACCACTCACACTTACGGACATATACCCCTCAGACTTAAGGGCGCATACCCCGTACATTTACGGGCACATATCTCTCGTGTGTGGGTCAACTTCCTCTATGCACATTGCTTTCACGTTTGGAAACTTCACGATTCCTGTCCTGTCCTGGGTAGCGCGACCGAAGGTAAACACGAACTTTCTCGAAATATATTGCGCCTTGACCGATACCGGCCGGGCTTTGACATGAGACCCATGGAGTCTGAGTAACAGACTTTAGAACTGTGACAGACGAACCCATAAATAGCACACATATTTCATCATCATCATCATTATGATTATCATCATCGTCATCATCATCATCGTCATCATCATCATCATCATCATCATCATCGTCATCAACGTCATCATCATCATCATCATCATCAACAATATCATCAATTATCATAAGCATTATCATCATCGATCATCATCATCACATCATCATTATCATCATCATTATCCATGGTCCAATGAGTTCCAGTGTGTTCAATGCAATCACGCACCAGTGTGCAGCTGTCTTTTCTTTGTACTTGTCTCTTTAGAAAACTTGCACATTTCCTGAAGTCTAATCTCTACTTCATCTAATCACTCTCTATAATAGCCAATCTTTTGAATCATTTCATTTCTCCAAACATGGTAGTCTTTCAATTTCGTTGCTAAGCCTAATCGAGGCCATATTTGTGTTAAAAGTCTGATAATAATGTTTGTTGTTGTTGTTGTTGTTATCGTATGCCCAATATCGGTAAGTTATTAATGAGTGCGGATAAATTGCGTCAGCCAAACCAATGATTCAGAGTTTGATTTATTATCATAATAGAGATTTATCGTCCTTCTCTTTGGGTGCAATGTGCTGTGTACTGTATGAGCACGCAAATTTGCCCTATATCTCTGCAACACGGTTATAGGCTGTGAAGCCTCATATAAAAAGCATGCACTGCAACTTTATCGAGCCGAATGAGTAGGATTTAAACAATGGACGAAAGGTTATCGCGTGCAAAGCACAAAGGCCAATAAGTATAAGCAAACGTTCACAATAATACGATGTACTGTTTTTGTGCATCGATATACGATTGATGCAGTAATCCGGGCAATGTTCAGCAAACATACGTGTAATAACAATTACACTGGTAGTACATGGAAAAGATAACAAAATAGGCCATGGTAATGCAGAGCATGGTAATGAATAACAATAGATATGGTAATTCACAAAATAATTTGATCAATTAAATAATTAACGACATGTTAAATTTGGATTTATATGCAGATTAAAACAACTTAGGTATTAATAAAATAGAGATAATGAGGAGTAGTAATGGACAACATAGAGAGAAACAGATGTGGTAATATACACGGTGGACAAGAAAAGCCAGCCTACAGCTGCGGGAATGCAACTATTAGAATTGTTAGTGCGGTATCGGTATTAGAGCCAATTTTTGAGCAATGGTCAAAGTTACGGGGGCCAACTATTTAAATAATTATCGGGTTCTTGTTGCCTGGTTTCTACTACATTTTTACTTTGTATCCCGATTTGAATTTTTGGCAAAATATCACCAAACTGTTTTGAAAAGGAAAAGCGTTACAAACACCTCCCACTTTGATTTTTACAGCTATCCTTTAAAACCTTATTATAATGATTTGGAAGGAAACCTTTTCATTTACCCTCGAGTTCCACAATCCACAATTGAACATGGAATAACAAGCGTGGTAATGTACGGAATCATTCTCGTTGACTCAATGCATGAATGGTCTTACATGAATGCTTTCTTTGAAAAGTACAAGCTATTGGTGATGTCATTCTTTTGTATTTGACGACCATAGTTGAAATGTCTAGATCTTTTATTTCTTTTGTCCAACTTTATTGCCCTATTTGCTAACTGTCCTTATTCTGTTTACCGTGACGTGCAGATTTTATCGTTATTTTCGTCAGCATCGTCATCGTTGTCACCGTGCTGTGACTGCAGACTCCACAGTGCCGAGAACTGCTCTGTGACGCGCCAGATGTCGGTTTCGACGTCCTCGCTTTCGCTCGACGCTACTAATTGATCTGTTCGACTTAAAACATTTCCAATCCTTCTCTCGCTCAATACCGGCCACTCTCACAATTGTCGCAGCTCATAAGCGGATCGAACCACCACCGGGGTCATTCGGTTCAAATCTGATGTTGCTGGGAATTGTGGGCGTGTACAAAGGAACACTGTTTAAAGGGAAAATCCGACAAAATAAATCCCTTTTATCCTAAACGTATTTCGAATGTCGATAGCTTAATTGTGACACCTGCTATTAACGTTATATAAATTCTAGGTATGAACTCAATTCATTTTTTTCTGAGATTTGAGCACCATAATCAAATATTTAAGCAAAGCAAACAAAATTACGATTCTTTTATGTATAAACATATTATACTGAGTTGATTATGGCCCAGTAAAAGACTTTTTGTCTTTTTTGTCTGAAACATAATTTAAGAGTCAATGGATCAGCGTTACTTAAATCACAAGCCATCTCGCACATATTCATAGCACCAGAATTCCCGTGAATTGATGGTTCAAGCCCTCTGTGTTAAAATGTCTACTCTCTCGGCAAATTTTCAAGCAATTTTGACCCCCTATCTCACCCTCCTTCTCTGCTTCGTGAATTTAACGACTTTCGATCCAACCATATCAATCCCTTCATAACAAACCATTGTAATACATTAATAAATAAATAAATTCCTCTAAGATAAGACCTTTTCCAAAACATCAAGCAACGTTCGCGTGACATTAAAAATTAACATAGTATTTATTTATCATCTCCCGAATCAATACATATCATATACAGCTGGAACCAGCTGCCTCTAAGCCTTATCTACAGTTCAGTAATGTCAGAATGAAATATATTTTCAAAGCTAATATTCAATAAATTCAATAACTACTCTAATCTAACACTAAATGGCATATCATTATCATGTAGCAATAATCCTGACTCTGAACAAACACCCCAAATTTAACTAAACCCCTAACCATCATCTGCGGTGCGGCAGCTAGTTTGTAGCCGAAATGTCCTTCATTCGATGTTGTATATAGCAAACCCATAATACGATCAACAAAAAGCGCAGCTTTCTCCATCCCTTTTCACTATTGCTGACTGAACGAGGACTGTGGGGTATGCGGGGCGGGGTGGGGGTGGGGGTGGGGATGGGTGGGGGGGGGGAGACAGTCGCAATCACAGCTCTAGACCCTCGATGCTACTCCTCGGTGCGGTGATTACCACATCGTTACTGAGTCGCCTGTCCCTTTCGTTAATCGTCCATGCCGATTCAATTTTTATTCATCAGTGGGATTCGAGTCGACCGCTGTCCGGTGGCAGCGACTCGCCTCTTCATCGTCACAGAATATGACATCGTCAGGCACATTATCGCCCACGGCTTGCTCGCGTGATGACGCAGCATCAATGGGAAATAATGAAGCGAGTTGTGGATCGCCCGCGGCTTTCCAATCGGACCAAATACGCTCCGCGTTCGTCGCGGCGTAGAAACCGGTTCTGTTTGGACGAGGTCAGCAGCAGCAGCCGCTGCTCGTTCTCATAGACGCAAACAAACACAAACACAAACATACACAAGCGCATACGCTTGGCCGGCAGTGTAATGAGTAGAGGGACTAATCACTCACGAAGGTTTATGCTTCGTTAACCAGCCCGTATGTGTACGGCAACGACGACGTCACTGCCGGCTAGCCAATGACGCAGCCTACTTGCAAGCTAATCTGTGACCGACGCCGCCGAAGCCGCGACGGTACCCGAGACGGAAGAAATATCGGAGCTCTGCTTCTCGCAGCTCGGCCTAAATATGTTATGTCTCGGATGGGCGCTAGGCGGCGCAAGTCTCCCAAGGTGTGTAGCTGCTGCTGCTGCGGCTGGGATCGGTAATAGATTATCTGCAGTTTTGTCCCACATTGATCAATCTTTTGAGAGCTTATGATTCCACGGAGGCACTCCGCGGTATTCACTGCTTCGCCGACCGTAAAATGCTTTCACTGACGACGCGCGTTAGCCTACTACAAAAACAATCATTCTTGAATAATTCTTTCATTTATTCACTAGCACCAGTACCGGGAAAATTTCGTTGTTTGCATTAATGTCTGATTGCGAGTTTACGACAGTGTCGTCGTAAAACTGACGAGAAGGGGAAACGGCAGAATATAAAACGTAATGAAAAAAACACTGATAAGAGCAAGATCTATGTTTGAGGGAACAAATGTCACGTGACCACGGTTTGTATAATGGCTGTATTGAAACGACGGCCGGGTTTGTGTGTTTTCTTCTTGTTATAGGTCGCTCGAGTGACTGTTACTTGATTGATTATTTTTGATGTATCGCGGGCAGGCTAGTCATTTATTGGTTTATAGTACGGAGCGCAATTCTTCGCTTCAGATGTTATATTGCGGTAGAATAGATACACGGGCCTGTACAGACATCTTGCTGGTGATAGATACAAAACAATAAAAGAAATTAATTATTTATTCTTTTCATTTTATTATTCACTGGCATTCTTTAAAATGCTTCTGGCTTTTTAGTGGAGCAAGGTATTGGTGCGTACACTGTTTAGAGATGCATCCGTTGAAAGCTAAGATAAGACCAAAGATAATATACTAAGGAAGATAGATAACTCCAGAATTTATCGCTGAAAATTTGGAAACTGAACAACGGCGAATCAGCGGCGTCTATACCTGCGAAAGTGGGATCGCTTGTTTTTAGCTTATTTCCTTAAGGTACTTCTGTCAAACTGATTATCTTATTTGTTAGATTATCTTTGGATAAGACCAGATTAATGTTTTCCTCTTACTGCCTGGTCCTGGAAATGTTAGTGGATAATTGTTACATGTACTATTGTGCGGAGATATGCTTATCAGCAGCAGCTCGGGCGCAGCAGTAGCAACTTCATATAGCTTTGAAGAGACGCGCTGCAATTCTTGAACCAACTCTTGTACTAACTTACTTTCGGACATTTGAAGCATCTACTACTAACTGAAATTCTAAATTAAATATAACCGAATTGGTAACTAGGAATTGATGTTAATAATAATCCATGTAAAGCGGTCGAGACAAATCTAAGAATTATTCATATCTTAACGACATAATTCAATGAGAGCCTGCAGGCATCTAATAATCTTGATCACATGAAATAGGATCTGTACCAGGAATCCTTCTGCTATCATAAGAACATCAATGTATAATTTTACATCTACTGCATGTTTGGTTTGCACGAAGGCATTTGTTTATATTTTTTAACATCATTTTTTTCAACATCATCTTTGTCAACATCACTTCATGTCATCTTCAGATAACAGATTTATTGACTATTATAAATAGCAAAAACCAACTCCGTCTTCTGCTCGTCTTTTTTTATCCTATCGTACGTCTTGAGTTTTGTCCATCTTTCATATCACCCAATCACCCCAATCTTAAAATTCCTTTCCATCTTTTTGACAAAATAATTTGTTCTACCTAGGCCTAGCATTTCTATATCAAATATTGACCATGGTTAGCTTTTATACAACAGCCCTGGTTTAAGTGTTCATTGTTAAAATGCAAAGTAATCTTTTGCTCAACATTCATAATAAAATGAAAAATTTCCGAACTACAGTTTTAATTGTCTAACACACATTGCCTTGCCGATACTTCAAAGAAAATGTTATCTTAAAAGTCAATTTCATCAAACTGACTTGAGACAAAGATTTGACAATAATAGTGAATATAATGAATTCTGATAAACATTGAATCATATCATATCATAGGCTATCATACCGTGAGAAATATATGTAATCTATGAGGAGTGAATTTTGATATTAATAATCAAATCAAACCAAAAATGTATCGGCTCGTTTTTAAATCATTTCCTCAATAAGATCCACATTTTCCACAAATGTCAAGTTTTATCGGAACGTATTTTCTGTAGAACCGAACCGGTACACGGGCGTTGCGTTTCCATCCAAATACACTCTCAGTAGTGCTTTGAGACGATTGGGAAAATATTTTCGTGACATTATAATTTTGTTAGTTACATAAGGCTATGTTAGACGTAATACTATACAACAATAATTGGAATCATAATCAACAAACAATTTGCGTCTCTTGCAGTAGAATTTGGCTAGATGATATTTTGTCCCTTTTGGGCTCGTGGCAACCATGTACTTCTTTACTCCTTAAGTTTGAAGCATTTGATCACATGACTTTCCTCCTATTCAACCATTCGTCCCACACCCATATGTGCACAAACACAAACACATACACACCCAAACACAAACACACACACGCACCCAAACACAAACACAAACACACACGCACACGCACACAAATAAACACAAACACACACAAACAAACCCAAGCTGCACACAAGCTGCATGCGAGTCAGCCTGTAAAACAATGGAATCAACTCCCCTGGTCTTCCATCCGCCCACTTCGATTTTCTTTTCAACCAAACGTCCCTGACTCGTTGTACGACCAGACTAAAAGCTGCAGAAGAATACAACACGTGTTGGCAATCAATAATGCCGAATGAATATTACACATTTGCAGCGCTCCAATGCGCCTACTTACGACGCTTTCAATAAAATTAGCGCCAGATAATAGCGCTGTTTACTTACCGGCCTGGCTGAGGCAGACGACGGCCAATATAACGACCAATTTCAGTCCGTTCAATCCTCTTCCACCGCCGCAGCCGCTCGGGCCTAGCGACGCTGGGATCGGTCGGAGCCGCCTGTCGACGCAGAGAGGGGGTGTTGATGCCATTTCGTCTTCGTCGTCGTCTTCTTCGACTTCGTCTTCTTTTTCGTCGTCGTCCGTTTCGACTGCTGCAGCAGCGGCGTCGACGAAAATCTGATCTTAGAAGAGCGAGAGAAAGCGTCGGCGTCGAGGCGAGTCGCTCATATCGATGCCATTAGCGATAAACGGAGCAGTGGCGTCGCGACAGTTTCTGCGAACATAACAGTAAACAATCGTGAGACTCTGACTGCGAATAGACGGCTGCAACCGTTATCTCTTCTTTCTGCATCCTCTTCTTCTTCATCTTCTTCTTCGCTCGTCCTCGTTGCACGCTGCTGAAATCTCATACTTCACCGTGATGTAACGATAAGAACATATCGCGAAAATGAATCACAGGAAGGATAGATAGAGAACGAAAGTCGAAATTGGGAAAGAGAGGGATAGGGATAGGGCAGAACTAG
>JAQFYQ010001019.1:0-14434 GCA_034694885.1 Buchholzia appendiculata | reverse complement strand
TGGTTGGGGTTTTGGTTAGGGTAGGGCTCAGAGAACATTTTTCCATCCTTAAATGTCAACATTTCAAACATTTTTTTTCATGATTTTTCTTGAACACGTACTACTGTTGATTTTTTCCCATTAGTGTACTAAAGTGTAGGAGAACCTTTTTTCCCATCTGTAGTAACAAAGCGGGCTCTGTAGCTCTTGCAGTATCTGAGATATTCAAGTTTTTTTTTGTAATGTTTCAAAGTTAATGACTACACTTAACTGTTACCCTTACCCTACTGTGAAACCCCATGAACCCTACATTAGATCCTGGAAACATTGCCTTGAACCCTGTAAACCATTCTTTATCGACCGAGTCTTAAATGCATTTGACTTACTTTGTACATTTGCTTTGCCTTATTTAAAAATGAATATCTTGAAAACGGTAAGAATTAAAGAGCCATTTTTTGTACAATGGATTGTAAATAGTGTATTTGACAGTTATGCCGATTTGGTATTCATACTACCTAGAACCGGGTGATGTGCGATAATCGTCAACACCCCAAGTGAGTAAGTAAGAATGTGTATCAAGTAAATCGGCTGCAGGTTGATCGTGGTTGAATGCAACGGTACCGAAAGATTTGTTGTTGTAATCTTTGATACTAACAGACAATTATGTGATGCTCTATTAAGGTGTATGATACGATAATTATTGCTGCTATTTTTTGTTACGTTTCAGGTGCGACAATGTTTCTCTACAACCTAACGCTGCAGCGAGCGACTGGGATCACACACGTTATCCATGGCAACTTCTCCGGAACCAAGCAGCAGGAGATCGTTGTCTCTCGGGGTAAAATCCTAGAGCTGATGCGTCCAGATCCAAACACAGGGAAGGTGTATCCACTGCTTACGTCGGATGTCTTTGGTGTCGTACGATCTCTTATGCCGTTTAGACTGACGGGTGGATCTAAAGGTGCGTAGCCTGATTGCAGACTACTCTTTGGTTCTTTCATAGTAGTATGGTTAGTCTATGCTAGGTTATCCTATATTTCCGTTCCTCAGAGAATTTTTTTGTTCCTTGATTTGGTAGAGGTGGTAAGCACAAAAGTAACCCAACCACCATGAAGTGACCATAGAACAGATGGTAATAGTCTGCACTCAAGCTATAGCTCTGATCAGACTACTTAATCACCTCTTACGACACTTTGAAGGGCTGTGCAGTGGCAGAATAGTCATTTTCCACCCACCACAGGGACATGTAGTTGGATTATTTTTCTTATATTATTTAGATATAATTATATAAGAAAATAATGACATGTGTGATCCAAGTAGTAGGCCTACTTATTGGCAGATTGTTAAATTTGAATTCAGGCCATGAGTATGTTGACAGTTGTGCTGATTCAGTTTTTTGAAGACCTGTAGTGTTTTGTGAAATGTTTCAAAATCGAAAATAATCACGGTGCAGTGTATCTTTGGATCAGCACACAATTTTCTTTAATTTGGTTTTTGTGACTTTCTTTTTGTTTATTTTACTCATATTTTGCTTTTCTGTGTGATTTTTGCGTATGTACTAAGTGATGTGCTGTGCTTTTTAGCATGAGTAGGACGATTTCATGAATTAGAGAAGAGGTGTATGTGCGTATTTGAATATGTGTAATAGTGTATGGTATTGAGATTTGTCGTATTTGTGCATTATGTTAAATAATATGAACCTGTTGGATTATTTTTAGATTTCATCGTCATTGGCAGTGATTCTGGTAGAATTGTTATTCTTGAATATATGCCAGCAAAGAATGCATTTGAAAAGGTAATGGCTGTAATCATTTAAATTTTTCATGCATTTATAAATTATAAAGTACTTAGGTAATTTTAATTTGAAATTTATATATTAATATTATATGTGTTATTTATGTTTCTAGGGCTCAGTGAGATCAAACATTACATCAGTGTAGTGTTTTAGTCATCCTTGTGTTTGAGAGGATAAACGGGGGAGTTTTAGGTTCTGGAAGAGCATCTGACGCATATGTTCTTTCGGATGTGAAGATGGCATTGTGACAATCTGTGGGTTATTAATGACTTCATTTCTGTTTGCTGTTACATTAGACTAGAATTGAGAATTGCAAGTATTTCTCTGTTATAAAGTCTATCTTATTGGCTTGAATGTCGCCGTCATTACGTTTGTCTTTGATGAGCTCTGTGTTGTAGTTCAATTGTGGTTTGTATGAATGGATCTCCATGGGCAATTCTTTGTTGTAGGTGCATCAAGAGACATTTGGAAAGAGTGGTTGTCGCCGAATCGTTCCAGGCCAGTACCTGGCGATAGATCCAAAGGGACGTGCAATTATGATAGGTGCGTTTGTTGCTACTGTATTTGTTGTTACTGGTACATTCATTTTATATGTTTATAACATCTGAAGATAGCTCATCTTGGGTTGAAGGTCTTGTTTTTATTGTTCAAGTTATTGCACGGTCATTGTAGTTAATAGTATTGTTCTTAAGATTGATGTAAATTGATGGTAGATGTAATAATTGGTTCACCCCTGCTAAGAAACATGATTCACATTGATTAAATGAATGATAATACTGAGAAGAAAATAGTTATAATGAGTTACTTGGCTTTTATGTTCATTTTGTGTCTCTTCACTCTGATACAAGAGCGTAGCAGTTTTAGAATAAATTGTTACTGGGCTTCAGTTGTTTTCATGTTAATTAGTTCCAAGCTATTAAGTACATCATGATTTACGACATCGTGAGAGCTACATGCAAGATGTTTCTTAATTTGACATATGAGTTACTTGAACTGTTTCGTTTTCATGTGATTTCATTCTGTCAGGTTTGAAAAATTGAATAAATAAATAAAAGTGGTTACACTATCGAGCTGTTGTGTATTTCTATTCTCTTGTGAGAAGTTAGTGACCTTGGAATCATTGAAGCTATGTTGACATGTATATTTATGTGGTTCTAGGTGCCGTTGAGAAACAGAAGCTTGTGTATATCCTCAATCGTGACGCTCAGGCACGCTTGACGATCTCGTCTCCCCTTGAAGCGCACAAGTCCAACACGCTCGTCTATCACATGGTCGGCGTGGACGTAGGGTTTGAGAACCCGACATTTGCCTGTCTGGAAATCGACTACGAGGTATGCTTTCTATTGTGACCATGTATGTTTTTTTGTAAAAGATATTAAGATTAATTGTGGAGAAATCTAGGCCATTTCTCAAAGTTTATTGCATTTATTTTATGTACGAGAAGGTATGTTACAGACCTTTACTGTGGGGCAATTCTTTTTTTGTTAAACTTAAGATCTCAAGTTTGAATTAAATAACAGCTTTGCTGATCTCTTTGAAATTAATGAATTGAAGTGTAAATTCTCTCTTTTTGCATCTCTCATACTGAAAATTGTTCAGCATTACATTGGGATGAGAATTGTTAAAGCATGCTGGAATCAATGATTGTTATAGCAATATGCAACCCATTACCGTTTCGCCTTTTTTAAACCAAGATTAGAATCGCCAGTATTTGTCTTCAATATATTTTACTTGGTGAAACCTCTGTGCAAATTTCAAGGATTGATTTGCTCAAATGCTTGCTTGAATAAAATTTTATGAATTGTTAACGTTTTCTATTTCATGTCAAATATTGCTGTACATTGCTGTATAGGAGGCTGTGATGAGAATTTTCTTGTTTGGATACTTGGATATGTTAACTTAACTGTGTATCATTTGTTCATTGCATTATATCATTTTGTCTGTGCAATAAATGATTGAGTTATCTAGTTTGATACATGGTGTCATTGCTTGTGTAGGAGGCTGACAATGACCCGACTGGAGAGACAGTCCAGAAGACGCAACAGATGTTGACGTACTATGAGCTGGATTTGGGACTCAATCACGTCGTGAGAAAATACTCGGAGCAGCTTGAGGAGCATGCAAACTTTCTCATCACAGGTTCAGCCGCTTACATCACATGTTGTCATTCAGTTCTTTGTTCATTATCGACTGTATGCCTTTATCTAATCGTTTATGTAGACTATTTAAAATTATCAAATTAATTCGTTGGTAATAGTTAAACGGTTTACTAATGGTAAAGTAAATGGTCAAGAACTTTACTCATTTCGTTGGAAGATTTTAATCGAATTGTTTGGTTGACCAAGTGATTCGGTGCGCTAAAACTGATGTGTAAGCTATAAACAAATCAAATGAAAGCTCTATAATTTGCTTCGTTTCAGACTGCAGTGTATATACAGAGTATATAATATAATGGCTTATTTTATTGTTGGTTCTCGATACTTCATTAGTTTCTGTTTGGTTTGCTTTGTAATGGATTGTTGGCTGTAGAATGTCGCATGTTTTTATTTAAAAATTGTTTTATTGTGGATCGTTCCACTTATTTGTACATTAATTGAGTAAATAATGTAGTAATCTCATGAATGCACGATTTTTAATGACTTGATGGCTTTGTCTGTCGTGTGTCTATTTGTCTATGTCGTGTATCCATGTGTCGTGTGTCTATGTGTGTCTGTGTCTATGTGTCTGTGTCTATGTGTCTGTGTCCATGTGTCTGTGTCTATATGTCTGTGTCTTGTGCTCTAACAGTGCCCGGTGGCAGTGAGGGACCGAGCGGAATGCTCATCTGTTCGGAGAATTACGTTACGTACAAGAACTTTGGAGATCAGCCGGACATCAGATGTCCCATCCCTAGACGTAGGGTTCGTACTCAATACTGCTAATTACTTCTTCTTATGTTCATTTTTGTCCTTATTTTGAAGTGGTGCTCAGTAGTGCTCAGACAATGTTTGTTGTTGAGTAACGGAGAGGTAACTGTTGTGGTCAGCAATTCATGGATGAATTAAAGCAAGCAGTTTCAGTGTTTGTTTGATGGATCATAGCGAATACAATGCTGCGAATAGATTTGGAAGGATAGTTGCACTTTTAGAACATCTAGGCTCTCCTTAGCAATGAATATAATGCACTGCATACTTGTATTTATCAGATGCTTCAGTTGTACCTACTTTGGTATCTATAGAAAGGTTTAAGCTAGGTCATGAATTTTTATTTTTCATACTTACAACAATTTGAATTAGTATAGTTGAAGTTTTGACTGAAGTGATATGTTGTGAGATTAGATTCTGTGACATGACTAACCGAACTGTATAATTAAATTGTTGATGTATATAAGAACAATTTGTGTAATGGTAGATACTAATAATTGAATGTTGTTTGTGTTTCACAGCTAGCTTTATGTATGAGCATTATAAGGTAGTATAATTATGTGATGAGTTCATATTTTGTGTATTGTTTGAAATGTTTATGTTACTAGAATGACCTTGATGACCCTGAGAGGGGGATGATATTTGTCTGCAGTGCATCTCATAAAACAAAGGTAAGTAAGACTAAGTGCTTACTTACACAGTATTTAACTTACTGTTAAGTAGATACATATTTCATGTGTGTAAGCACAGGTGTTATTGTTGAATATGTGTTCATATACGTTCACTAGGTAAGTAAATACATTAATGCATGTCGTTCAGGTATGTAAGCACGTGTATGATAGTTGATTTGGGGCGCAAGGCCGTGTGTACAGGGGTAAATACATTGGTGCGCATCGTTCAGGTGTCGGGGCTTGTGTCTTCGGCTGTGCAATCATGTATAGTCTGTTAGTGACCGGTGTGTCTATCACTGATGTCTATTAATGACCAGTGTGTCTGTCACTGTTGTCTATTAGTGACTAGTGTGTCTGTCACTGTTGTCTATTAGTGACCAGTGTGTCTGTCACTATTGTCTATTAGTGACTAGTGTGTCTGTCACTGTTGTCTATTAGTGACCAGTGTGTCTGTCACTGTTGTCTATTAGTGACCAGTGTGTTTATCAATGATGTCTATTAGTGACCAGTGTGTCTGTCAATGATGTCTATTAGTGACCAGTGTGTCTGTCACTGTTGTCTATTAGTGACCAGTGTGTCTGTCACTAATGTCTATTAGTGACCAGTATGTCTGTCACTCATGTCTATTAGTGACCACTGTGTCTGTCACTGTAGTGACCAGTGTGTCTGTCACTCATGTCTATTAGTGACCAGTGTGTCTGTCACTGTTGTCTATTAGTGACTGGTGTGTCTGTCACTGTTGTCTATTAGTGACTGGTGTGTCTGTCATTGATGTCTACAGTGGGTGACTCTTGATGCGGACGCCATTCACTTATAATTGAGTGAAGTTTTTTCTATTGGAAGAAAATTGTTAGTTCACCAGTGATCTAATTGCATTTGCCTGCTCATGCTCAATTGTAGCCTGTGATTAAGGTAACGATATGCGATGTCTGTAGTTATAGTAAAAGACTCGTCAGCTAGCTATTAGCTGTTCTTTATATTAAGAAATTCATTTGAATTTATGTCACCGCTGATGTCATGAGCTATCAAAGATCATGCCAAGATCCTTCAAGGTTTCGAGAACATACGGTTGCCAGTCGGTGGACTCTCTTACTAATTCATACTATTTCCTCATTTTCATTGTCTATGAGTGTCACAGAATGAATTGTGATCTTTGGAATAGTTTCTGTAATTATTTCTTGCATCAATCTAAGTCTTGCATCATCTATGATCTGTTTTGAGACTCTGTATGAAACAAATAAACATTGTCTATGTGCTGCTCTGCTCGTGATTGTGATTGTCTATGTGATTGTCAATGTGCTGCTCTATGTGACTGTCTACACAGAAAGTTGAATTAATCTGTGTTTGTTTTTGTTTTTGTTTCTGTCGCAGTCGATGTTCTTCTTTCTGGCTCAGACAGAACAAGGCGACATCTTTAAGATCACCCTCGAAACAGACGAAGATATGGTAATATTAGTATAAGCGAAATGTATAATCTTTATTGCATTTGATTAATTTAGTAGACGACTGAAGTTGTTATGGTACTGTAGTGTCTCTCTTACTATCTGTTGTGCATGTGTCATGTCGCTAACTGAATTTTCTGTGTATTTTGCATTTGCAAGTTTTCCGGCTGAAAATAAGTTTAATATATGTTTATTTTTTGGCATGCGTCAAGTGGTTTCAGTTTAATCTGTGGGATCCTTAAATTTGGTGTTGTGACTTAGTGGTTATGTACAGCTGTGGAGGTTCCGAACATCGTATAATTTTTATGAATTTAACCTTTTTTAAAGTTCTGAAATGCTTAAATTTTTCTTTTCCTTGTAATTAATAGAATAGCACCGTATTGATTTTTGTTATGTGACCATTGTTATGATGCTGTTTATATGAGCACTTTATGAATCTGCGTATGACGCTTGAGTGCACAATTATTATTTAATTATTCAATGTATTCATTTGTTGCATATAATTTGTGTAGATAATGTTTGAATGAGAAATACTGTTGTTGTGTAAAACTTGTTGACAGGTGACAGAGATACGTATGAAGTATTTTGATACGATACCTATCGCTACGGCCATTTGTGTCCTCAAAACAGGCTTCCTCTTTGCAGCTTCAGAATTCGGCAATCAGTAAGATCGGATTTGTGATGTTCTGTTTAAAAATCGTATTGTACTATGAATAATTTTGTGTTGAGAATCCAATGGTTGCTATATCTAGCATGAATCCTGTCTAACTTGTGCTGCTATGTAAATGGTGTTGTTGATTCTTTGGGGCGAAAGAAATGAATTCTTTTTGGTAGAATGTTTACAGAATTACTAAAACAGGAGTGATGAACTGTTACAACATCAGTGCAGCTTTCAGTGCTGTTTGCTAATTTCTGAGTGCCGTGTTTATTCATAATTTATTATGGTTACTTCAGCAATGTAACTGCACTTATTCGTGTCAAGTATGTAGTAATTGTTCAAGACTGTAAGTTAGGTGGAGCAATCATTTAAAGAGATATTATTGGCGCCTGTTATTTCATAATATGCGCAAAAGTAGGTATTAATTTCAAGTAGTGTTACAAGAATGTGTACAATCGGTTAGTTCATGAAGTTTAAACTTAACTTAATTTATAATTTTATATTTATTGGGATCTTTATTTTGTATTATTTCAAAAAGACAATATTTTGTTTAGTGCGTTATGTACATTATAATATTATATAGAACACTGTGTTCTTGAATTTTCAGAATATTTTAATTAAAAGTGCCTAGTTTAGATTAGTGGGTTATTTTGGAGTTATTGATATGGAAGTTTATGAATTGATTTATCATTTGTGATCTAGCTACCTGTATCAGATAGCACATCTGGGCGATGATGATGATGAGCCGGAGTTCAGCAGCGCCATGCCGCTGGAAGAGGGGGACACTTTCTTCTTTGCTCCTCGTCCTCTCAAGAACCTTGTCATGGTCGATGAGCTCGACAGTCTCTCTCCCATCATGCATTGTCAAGTTTGCACTCTCATTCTTCTTCTTTCTACTCGCTTCAGTACTAACATTCCCCTCAGTGGTTGATGGTGTTACTCTTCATGTTGGTGACTTTGTACATTTTAGCTATAGTGATTGTATTGAGTTGAATCATGTTGAGAAAAGTTAAAAATAGAGCTGTAATTGTTATAAAAAAACTGATGTTTAGTCTTTTACAAAGAAGTCTTATTTTGTTGTATAACATAGCGATTATATTGTTTTGAAAATATAGTTGTTGACTATTCAACCTGTGGCAGAGATTTTACTTTTTTGTGATTTTAGGCCATCTGTCAAGTATGTTTGAGGAGGCAGAATGCGACTGGCTGGCTGGCCAATCTGCTGCTGTTGCTCTTGCTATGTTCTGTAGCATGATGAGAATGAAGTCGGCTGTGATGTCCACTGCAGGACAGCTGCTGCTGCTGCTTCTGTGTTGTGTGTATTCTTGACTCTCTGTAAAAGTTGTTGCTGCTTTGTTCATCCACTACTTTGAACATGTTGTTGTTGTTGTGTATCATGCTGTTGTTGTTGTTGTTGTTGTGTATCATGCTGTTGCTGTTGTTGTTGTTGTGTAGATTGCAGATCTGTTGAATGAAGACAACGCTCAGTTGTACGCTCTCTGCGGCCGAGGACCGAGGTCCACGCTGCGTGTTCTCAGACACGGTCTCGAGGTATTCGCTCACTTTGAAACTTTATCATCATTGTCATCATGTGTTGTCTTCTAGAAGAAGGTTAACTATTATTAATTCCACCTCTTTCTTTCTTCTGCTGTCCATTTGACTTTTTCATACATTTGGATTTTTGTCCACGTTATGATGTCATCCATTCATAGTTTATCATTGAATGAGTGTAGATGACTCTTGCTACTGGATCCTCTCGTTACATGTCCTTCATATTCAAGTTTCTTCTTCCTCATTGCTTGAAACTTGTATACAGCAGCTTGTTAGTTCTATTAGCTTTAAATATCTCCACTTTATTGAATACAGTATGAGCAGTAAACACGAGAAGACCAGAGTTTATGTGGTGGAATCGTCTGACGATGATCCTGATGTTTTCTTGTGATTGTAGGTGTCTGAAATGGCTGTGTCAGAGTTGCCTGGTAATCCAAATGCTGTGTGGACTGTGAAGAAAAACATAGAAGGTTTGCTTATATTTGTTTTATTAGTAGCACATTTTTCAGATTCACTTGTTTCTCTGTGATATCTTGTTAAATGTAGCGCAGTCGTTTTTGTTTCGCTGGGTGGTTCTATATGTTATTCGTCTGTATGTTGTTGTTATCAGTTGCGATAAATTGTTAATTTGTAAGCGAACTGACTTTGAACCATGCATAGGTTTTTCTTTAAGGGATTGACAGTCGATGGATTCTTGCATAGAATGAGCTATGTTTGTTATTTGTCTGTCGGAATGGTTGGTGAAGGGAGGACAACATTCGTTCAGCATAGCCACGCTGCGTTAATGACTTGAAGCTGTTTATTGTACTAGTACTATTTCTGTGTTTAGATGACTAAGATGACATTGTTGCTGTGCTGGCTGACTTATTTTGCTTCTCTTTATTGTATATGGTTGCTGTTATTTTCCATGCAGGTGGCCTGCGTTAGCTTTCTATAGCATTAAGTCATTGTTTGGTACTTGCTTGTGTTTTCCTCTAGATGACTACGATGCTTACATCATAGTTTCGTTCGTCAATGCCACCCTGGTCCTCTCCATCGGTGAAACTGTCGAGGAGGTGACTGACTCTGGATTCCTCGGTACAACACCGACGCTGTCATGCTCTCAGCTCGGAGACGATGCACTTGTACAGGTACAGCTTTTTCTGGATCAATGGAACAAATGTTCATCATCATCATTTATCGTCCAGACTGGCATTGTCCATGATTGGCACTAAGCTAATCACAGTGGGTTGATATAGAAGCTGTTTCCCTCCATGGTTTAAGGAAATTGTTGACAGGTGCACTCGTGGTGGTTAAACTTTGCAGAGCATGTGCAGTTGACATATTAGATTTTATTGACGCAAATGTTTACAGCCGGATGCCCTTCCTGACGCCTTCAGTCTCACTGATTGTCTTGTTGAGCACATAGAGAGCATGATGTGTCTGTTGCGAGCTGGATACCACCGGGCACATCAATGGCCAATTCATTTAACTAATGAATACTTTAAAATTGCAATTAATGCCCAATTTGAACTACTACTTGACTGTTTCAATTAAATGTGTATTTGCTGTGGCAGTTGTTGTTCAGTTGACTAAATATTTGGAAAGCTGTAGAAAATGAAAATAAGAAATTTAACAATCTATAATTTTTGTATGTGATTTAGTTTATCCCGCTTAATTAATACTCTTTAAATTCCTCATAGTGTGAAGGAAAA
Organism: Buchholzia appendiculata; assembly: GCA_034694885.1. Taxonomy (NCBI): domain Eukaryota; kingdom Metazoa; phylum Annelida; class Clitellata; order Enchytraeida; family Enchytraeidae; genus Buchholzia; species Buchholzia appendiculata. Next base: position 3,741 of record JAQFYQ010001019.1, on the reverse strand, counting down.
GTTATATTGAAACTAAATTCGGATAGGAAGTGATACTCTTTTTGATAGTATTGCCATTGCCAGTGATTGTAATAATGATGGCGGTAAGAGAAGCGTCACTAGTATCTATGTTCTTTATTTTGCAAGAATGAAGTGGTAATGTGTACGTTGCTAGGATTCAGGTTGTGAAGTATTTTATTTGTAGAATTTATGTTAAGCGTGTTGTGCGTTATTTCATTGTAATTGCTTTAAGTTGTTTAGTTTTTTTATCTACAATTTTGTGTGATATTATTTTGCAATTATGAAAGAATTTATTTGAACCAAATTGATCTTGTATTGCCAGATCTATCCGGATGGTATTCGACACATCCGATCTGACAAGAGAGTGAACGAGTGGAAGACTCCGGGCAAGAAGACGATCGTCAAGTGTGCTATGAACCAGCGTCAAGTCGTGATAGCGCTGACGGGCGGTGAACTAGTCTACTTTGAAATGGATGTGGTTAGTGTGACCAAGCAATAGATTGCAACAGTCATTACAGAGTTTTATTTGCAAGGTTTAGTTATCTTCATATGATTTGTAGGTGATTATTGTTAATTTAATCATTGTCAATGTGATATCATATAACTAGACACACATTATTATTATTTATACACATTATTATTTTTTTCTCACATCATTGTTCTCTTTATTCTTTATATAGCATACAGGCCTCCTGACATTCCTGACGTAGTTTTGTACAGCGTATGCTGTATAGCATGTAGGTTGCAAATACGTACTGAAATGATTGTCTGTAGGAAAGAAGAGTGATTCACTGTTGTACTATTGTCTTCTTTCAGACGGGTCAGTTGAACGAGTACACTGAGAGAAAAGAGATGTCATCCGATGTCATCTGCATGGCACTGGGTCGGGTCACTCATGGAGATCAAAGGTCAAAGTTCCTTGCCGTTGGTCTTGCTGACAACACCGTCCGCATCATATCTCTCGATCCAGGAGTAAGTTTCGTATCTCTTGATCCAGGAGTAAGTTTCGTATCTCTTGACCGTAGAAATTTGTATATCACTCGATGCGGTTCTGAATACGTTGTATAATCGGATTATTTGATTAATTGTATAAGATTATCTTGCATTCAGTTACATTGTATCTTCCAGGTGTAAATTTCTATCCTTTGAGTTGATGAATAAAGTTAAAAGTTAAGTCACTCGATCCTGTGCTTAAGCGATGAAATTTGTTGTGTGGATAGAGGCGATTCTTGATCAGTGGATTGATTTGATTACTTCATCAGTGGAAGGTTCATGAATTGATAAATTGTTGAGGTTTATTGACAGTGAACAACTTGTATCCATGACTTATGACTTGTATAAAAGTAAGCTTGATCCATGGTTTTACAAATCACAAGAGTTTAAACCATGATTGCAGAACAGTTTAACGATTTGCAAAATTTGCAGTTTCATTTTTTGAAACATGATTGTTATTCATTACTCTTAAAGTAAACTGTTCAAGATCTGTTTTATTTTGTATCCAGGACTGTTTACAGGACTGTATAATACATCTCTGTGCATGCTCTACTATGTCTGTATTTTTTGTATCCAGGACTGTTTATCACCACTGAGCATGCAAGCTTTACCTGCAATCCCCGAGTCTCTCTGCATCATTGAGATGGGTGGGCACGAAGCGAAGGACGACTCAGAGGGAGGGGGCAGCAAGGGCGGACTTTTCCTCAACATTGGATTACAGGTAATAGACTTACCATGGTGGACATGCTTCACGATGCTTACTGCTGAAACCTTTGAATGATTACTTGGGAAAGCGGATGAATTCTTGTGGAAGGCAGCCGAGAGCCGTGTTTAATTCGTTTAGCTTGTTTACATTTATAGACAAGTTATGTGTTAGTCGATGAACCAGGGCCCGGACAGTGGTCATGCCGAAGATCTTGTTACTCTATATGACTAAGGAAATAGACAGTGGTCTGTTGGTATTCTAAATGGTGTTCACTGAAAATGTGTACTCCACTAAATTTAGCATTGCAGTGCAATGCACAGTATTTATATATTCCTTTACTGACTATTCATTGACTCATTTAATATATATACTAATGATTAATCAACTTGATTGAGCTCTGGCACATCTATTTCATTTTGATGCATGCAATTTTGCCAGTGTCGAATCCTGTCTCATGGAACTCTAGTTGCAAAAACATAATTACTCCGATCGCGCCTGTCTATATACGTAGACATTTTGTACTTCCCCAGAGCTATCAGTGAGTTGAACTACCTGTTAGATTGATTGCATTCCAGGTGGAATTGATCGTAGATAGACAAATTACACAGGTGTATGTGTATGATATTTGGTTGTAGAACGTCATACTGTACGTCATGACACAGTGACATGTATTTTGAATGGTGTGGCATAACTTTGGTGTACTGTATATGACACCGTGACTTGTATGCATACAATGCTCGGTGTGACTCATTGCATGACTCACTGAATGACTCATTGTGTGACACATTGCATGACTCATTGCATGACTCATTGTGTTTGTGTAACAGAACGGCGTGCTGCTTCGTACAGTACTCGACACTGTGACGGGAGATCTGTCAGACACTCGTACAAGATACATAGGAACTCGACCAGTCAAACTTTTCCGCATCACAATGCAGGGCTCTGAAGCTGTAAGTATCTCAGTAGTGCAAAGTGTGGATATTGTAAGTGCCATGTATCGGTCAGTGCAGAGAGTAGAAACTGTAAGAGCCATGTATCTCTCAGTGCTGAGTGTAGAAACTGTAAGAGCCATGTATCTCTCAATGCAGAGGGCAGAAACTGTAAGTGCTATGTATCTCTCAGTGCAAAGTGTAGAAACTGTGAGTGCATGTATCTGTCGGTGTAGAGTGTAGACACTATAAGTGCCATGTATCTATTAATGCAGACTTGCAGAGTTTAGAAAATGCAAGTGCATGTATCTCATTATATGGTTTAGAAACTAAGATCGTATGTAGCTTCATCATCATCAAAATGTTCCTTCCATAATTAGAAGCAAATTGTTGAAAGCCTGGTTCAACATGTTTAAACTCTCCAGAGCATATGCATTTTATTGAAGCGAAGTATTTATAGCCTGATGCCCTTCCTGATGCCAACAGTCTCACTGCTCGCCGAGCACGTGGAGGAACATGGTAAATCTGTTGTTCAACCTGCCACCACTGAGTATCAGTTTATGAATCTTTTCAAAAAAGACATTAATGGTTTAGATTTTGTTGGAAGGTAAAAAATATGGGCACTTATTTTACTGGCTTAGCTATGTGATATATTTGGTTGGTGAAGCCATGTGATGTAATCACTTGTTTTGTGTAGGTGCTGGCTATGTCGAGTCGCTCGTGGTTGAGTTACACGTATCAGAGTCGCTTCCACCTCACCCCTCTGTCGTACGACATGCTGGAGTATGCGTCGGGATTCGCTTCAGAGCAGTGTCCTGAGGGCATTGTAGCTATCAGCACGAATACACTTAGGTAGCACTTCATTTCATGGTATCTTGAGTAGACGACTGTAGTTTGTATGGATGTAAAGTTAAATATTGGGAGTACTATTCAACTCAAGCACTGTTTGTGTTTCAAAAGTGAATGTTTTTTTTTACTAACTTGGGCTGGAAGCACTCGTCAAGTAATGTGTTAATAGTAGGGCTGCCCTTCGATTAAAAAATTAATCGCGATTAATCGCGCGATTAAAAAAATTAATCGCGATTAAAAAAATTAATCGCAATGCGATTAATC
>JAQFYQ010001018.1:0-14437 GCA_034694885.1 Buchholzia appendiculata | reverse complement strand
TATTATCTTACGTTATCATATTATCATACATATTGTCATACGTTATCAGTAGATAAAATGAATGAATATAACATTGGTGGTTACAAAAACGAATATAAACTAAAGTCTGGCATGTTAAACTCGATTGCCAATGACCACACTGAAACCATTCATCCAAGGCACACGATTAAAGACTGAATAAGTTGTATTAATTTATTACTTCCTTTTTGCTGGTCTTAACTACACTTTTCTTTCTAATAATAATAAGTCTATAATTCAGAACGAAAGGTAGCGAGACTTCGCATATTCACAACTAAATAAAAACATCTAAATCCAGCCAACATTTAAAGCTATAGCGGATACCTTCTTAAGTTACTGATGTTTTCATGACCTTTCAAAGATGTATTTTATCTTTATTAAGTCTTATCTTCGAAAATTCCGAAAAAGTACTTTGAACGGCAGAAAACATAAGGACAGTCATATTTCTGCCTCTAGCATTTATGTGCTTAGTTTATATCATGCCTATGCCTATGCCTATGATGACTGATTCATCACAAAAAATATACAAATATTTTACCTGTCTGAGTTATTGGCGCCAACGTATGAGAAAAGTTGTACATGTGAAAAAATAGTGACACAAAGCTGCTTACATTGCACATGGCTGGATAGCCAGCTGAGTAGCCAGCACAAATCTGAGAGCCGTCAGTTTTCAGAGCGGCGCCCCAGAACATCGGCGTGCTGCAGACGGCTTGAGACCAAACATCCATTTTAGCATAGCGAAGATCCATCGTTGCTTCCCCAACTGCAACATTCATACAGGTCACTTACAAGTATTCAAGACAATGATTTTGAGTTAATAGAAACTCACTAGCTTATTTAATTTATCCGTAAATAAATTTTTAAATCTAGAAAATCACAACGAGGACACAGACATGAAACTTCTGTTAATTTACTAAGTTGTAAAATAAATGAAAACAATTCGTCTTAAAATAAAATATATAATTTTCACACAAATTTAACTGCAAATTGGTAATATCACGGCAAATGCTCTGATACAGCAATTATGGTAGTTGATTAGTTCAGGGATTTCTCTGCTTATCATCAGAGATAATGATCCCAGACAGGTTATAATACAAAGACTAGACAGGACACACAACGATAACGCCGTACAGAAAAACACAAACCTGCTATCTGCCAACTGCATTATTTTAAAAAGAAGAAACCTAAAAATACAATAATTAATAAGTTATTTTAGATGATTATCGGCTCCACTTGATGATTATGATTTTCGGCTCATTTTATGATTATGATTTTCGGGTCATTTTATGGCTTCTGATGCATTCATCTCATAGTGACATTAATACTCTCATAAAAACGTAAAAAATTACAAAATAAAATAAAAAGTAAAAAAAGACAAAATAAATCTAAAAAATTAAATCTCATGTATCTGTAGACACGAAAAGCTACCTAAAAAACGACAACACTTTGAACTCAGTTTAACATGTAAATGTATGCATGTATGTGTGTATATTACACTTCTCGCGCGCTATCTTATGCCATGTTCCTACCTTCTCGAACCTCGTACTTCGAGTTACTTATGAAAGAAAACTGGTGTTATCTTACCTGTGATGTGGGTACAATGCACAATGCACAGACCGATAAAGTGCATGTCAAAACAGGCTACTATTGGCTAGTAGACTGATCAGAGCTGCAGCATGAGTGTAGAGTGATGATGATGATGATGATGATGATAATGATGATGATAGTGCTCTGTCCGAAGACAGGTCCTGGCGATTGTTATTTGTCTTATGTATTACTACGCATGACTTAACCACCGATCCACCAGGCCAGAAGAGCACGGGTGGGCGGCCAAAAGTTCTTCCCGTACAGGCAATGGAGTGTTAACAATCTGCCCAGGTTTACTACTGAACACAATCAGTCGTTGCAGTGACGCAAACTCTCTATCCCTTCACTGAGAGGCGTGAACGCTAACGACTGACCTATTCGGTCACTCCTAGTGACCGAATAGGTCAGTCGAGAGTATAGTATACTACTACCAACTTCTTTTTGGTTCTTTCATGGTGGTTGAATTAGCTTATGCTTGCCGCCACTACCGAATCAAAGAACAGAATAACCTTCTTTGAGGAAGGGAAATCCCATTCTCGTTACGAGTTGTGCGTCGCCAAGGGGATACGGTCTTAAAATTAGGTCATCAGGGACATTACGTCCAATGCTTCCTTACAAGAAAAATAACTGACATAAAACGTTGATGATGATGACGAAGAATACTTACGAAACGAGATGGTGCTTCCCCAGCCGAGAGCGTAGCACAACGAGCCACGCTGCACGTAGTCCGTGCTGGGCAGACAGAGCGGCGTGATGTAATCATTGTAGTCAACAGGTTCACTGAGAGAGATCAGTGCAATATCGTTGTACAACATCTGACCGACCTTGCTGTAGCCTGGGTGTACAACGACTTCACGCACACCAACCGTCACCAGGTGATCTGTGCAACATAGTTTGTGTACAGCACAGAGTTTGTGCACAACATAGAGTTTGGGTATCACGTGATCTTTACAACATAGAGTTTGTGTACAGCACAGAGTTTGTGTACAACATAGAGTTTGTGTACAACATAGAGTTGTGTACCACGTGATCTGTACAACATAGAGTCTGTGTTTATCCACGGAAATAATGTGCGCAGGTATATCACACAAAGTAATTATTAACCAGATTTTGTTTAAAACAAACTTACAATACAAGAAAATTATACTTTCTGTAGAAATCTACAACATGAATTTGACTCCTGCAACCCAAGAATAAAAAAAATGTTTGATGTGATTACAAAGTTACATATTTTATTACAACAACAAATAATGCAATAAGCGAGAGACAAATTTCACAAACTGTGTATTAAACTGAAATACTTAAGTTTCAGTATGTATACTTAATATTATATGTACTTAATATTAAGTATAAAATACTATTTATAAGTAATACTTGATAGTTAAAATATGCAGAACATGAGAGAGTTTAGCGGCAAGGCATAATTATTATCGCTAGAAGGTGGTATCCGGTAAAGAACCAGAGAAAGGCCAAGACTGAAGATGGTTGAATGGTATCAAAAATGGACAAAACTCATGACATACGAGGAGATAAAAAGAAGACTGTGGAAGACTGAAAGAGAAGGAAATTTATAGAAGTCAGCCTTCCTTCAGATGTTGACACTTGACGATGATGAATTGTTGCTACTATTCTGAAACATATTCTAGCACACACCTGTTGCTCCAAATCGCTTTGTTGTTCCAAGTCGTATGCTGAAGTACTGAGGCAGTGGAGCGAGAGAAAAGCCAAAGTCGGGAAGATGTACGCAGTGAGCGGCGGTCACGACCCAGCGGGAATCGATGAGAGCCCCCGAACACTGGTAACCGATGTCATACAATAACGCTGCCGCCCACGGCCACAGACCTTCAGTGGCCGTCTCACCCCGGATTATCAGCGGACTGATTGTAGATAATGTCGCACGTCCGCATTCGCTCGGAGAACACGATAAGCCAATCAGATTCGAGCAGTTCGTAACGATTCGTGCTTCGTTGGTTTTAAGTGTTGTCAAGTTTGGAAGCTTCAAAGTTGATTGCTCAGTGGAAGGAGTAAGAGGTATTGGTGTAACGAGTAAAGGAGGTCCGAGGCCCATGGACTGACAAACAGCGGAGTCCCAGGCCTGGATCCAGTTGTCCGCACATAGAGGGAGTGAGTTATTGACAGTGTGACTGTAAGCGTGCACGACGTTCTCATTCGCACCGTATCTTCGCACAGAAACTACGCAGATACATTCAAACAAGCAGCTACATTGCTAAGCCATTGTAACGAGCAAGATAAAATAAACTTTAAGTCTGTCTTATGAAAATACAGCTCCAGAATCGCTAAACAAATAATATTCAACATCTACCAACACAAGCAAGCAGTGCTTTAATGTAACAAATATTAAAGCACTAATATTTCATCAAGTGTTGTTCGGACTGAAAGCTATACATAAACAATATATAAATATATATCCAGTATATTTATACGAAACTTGCATACATTATAAAGTATATAATTTCTACCGTAATAATGCAGCTGGTATATGTTATTAGTTTTCTCTATACTTTGAGCGCAAATCGATTTTATATAATATTATTGTAAAAAGCAAGTCAATGTATTTTAATCCAAGTGTCGACAATATCTTACTGTTTCAATTAGAGTGGATTTTGTGTGAACCATTACATTGTCAGAATCATCACAAAAATCACTTCGATCAAAGGTATACAATATCAGATACTGCAGGCGGGCAATGAGCTGGTAAAGAGACTTGGCTAATTTGACACGCTGAGTGTTTTTAGATGCAGCCGATGAGCGTGAGTTGTGATAATCAAAATTTTAGTACTTGTTTGAAAAATTTGTATACTGTACAAAGAAAGGTAACTTCAAAGGTAACGGTACCAAGATAACCCCAAAGGTAACTGTACAAAAGCCAAGTTCTAAGGTAACTGTACAAACAAAAGTAATTTCGAAGGTAACTGTACAAACCACAATCATGTTCATCAGCTCCATCGCTGCAATCAGCATTTCCATCGCATTTCAACGAAAGACTAATGCACTGGTAATTAGTACATTTGAATTGGTCTGCGCTATTGCATTGCCCTGAAATAAACATAAACATTACAACATTGAGCAGTACCAAAAGTATCATACAATGTTTTACAAAAGTAACATGACATTGTCCCCTCTCTCTCTCCTCTCTCTCTCTCTCTCTCTCTCTCTCTCTCTCTCTCTCTTTCTCTCTCTCTCTCTCTCTCTCTCTCTCTCACTCGCAGCAGAATAGTATTACTAGTATCATTTGTAAGTAATTATTAATATTTTGAAAGCATTGCAGTGATGATTCGATTTCTGCTGCTTATAAAAAATACCGTTTCGTTTATGCACGAATAATAATCTGATTAGTCACTTGTAAATTTCTTATATATTCAGTAACAATATACAACAATATTAAACTTCTGAGTACAGTGCGGAATATTTATATAAATTAATATTGTTAGCTCATCAAATAATTTTGCTAGCTATTGCTAAAATACTATGCTTAACACGTCCATTTTTTAAACAAATGCACGATTTTTGCATGCGATTAAAGCAAAATACAAACAGCTTACCACAATTCTGTTCATCAGCACCGTCCGAGCAGTCCTTATATCCGTCACACAGTGACTGAGGTGGAATACATTTACCCTCGACACATGTGGTTTCGCCAGCCAAGCACGCTGTTGGTATATAAACACATATATCATCATTTCAAGGAAAATTGTTTATCTTTTATTTTTATTTTTATTAGATATATTCTAACAACGAAGTGAACTTCTTCCTACTTTATTTTATGCACAGAGCACACGGCTGCTACAGTGCAATTAAAAGAAATACAAAAAGAGAATAAGTCAATGAAATAATTTAAAGTCACCACTTTGAATAATGCAGTAACCATAAATTGAAAAAGTAAGGTTACTAAAATGAATAGCGACTAAACACACCTGGGATAAATTATCACAACAGACCACAACCAATTAAATCTCCCATTCTCTTTAGATTTAATAGGCAATCTAATACGAAAAAAGAATATGAAAGAACAAGGAAAGCTAAAGCTGTAAGGAGACGCTGCTCAAAGAGAGAGAGAAGTATTTAATACATCAATTCAGCATAACAAAAATAACATGAACATATATGGTTACCAAAGACATTTTTAAAAAAAATCCCATTCTGACACATTAAAACCAACCTTGAAATAAAAAATGGCCTAAACTGATGATGATAAAACTCAGCAGAACTGTACTCACGGCATCCAGTCTCATCACTTCCATCTCCACAGTCATCTTCCGAATCGCACTTCTTAGTGTTGTATATGCACAGACCGTTCTTACAGGAAAAGTAATCCGTCTCACATGCTAATAACATAGAAATACAAACATTCATGAATATACTGAAGGTTGTTCTGAATAGACTATATGATATATCATAGAAAGCCTGAAAAGCTAACAAAATAACATGCTTAAAAAATTGATCCAGTGCCGTCAAGCTATGCAACAAACCCACAGTGTTCCTCCATTTACTCGACAATGCGAGTAGCGCAACTGTTGGCGTCAGGAATGGCATCCGGCTGCAAAACTTTGCTTCAATAGAAAGCCAAATGTCGTATGCATAGGCTATGCGGAGTTTAATCACCGTGAGCATGCTTGCAAACAATTTCCTCCTGACCACAGAGGGCAGATTAGTCTTCTGGTAGCGTCCAACCAACTTTGCCACAGTTCTAACTGTTGACAATGTCAGTGTGAGCGACGAATGACGATGACATAAACTTGCTAATACATATTGACAAGTTAAACAAAGCATCAGCTGCATTGGAATAAATCCTGACAAATCAAATAATCATTATCAAACCGACTGTATGGTTGGAGACAGAAAGCGGGGTTTGTTTAGTCCGGGTTGGCTTCTCTGTAGTTTCTGTGCGATTTCCTTAAACCATTTTTATACAGATTAACAGAATAATGAATTATAATAAATACTCTGAGCGCTGCACTGTGAGCCTTTGAAATATCTAAAGCACATAACAAGAGTAGAATTTACGTGCATAATATTTTACTAACTGCAGTTTGCTTCGTCCGAATAGTCCCCGCACTCATTTAATCCATTGCATCGCTTTAAGCTACTGACGCAGAATCCTGTGCCACAGCGAAAGCCTTGGCATGGACAGTTGAGTTCGTCTCCAGAATCAGAGCAGTCAGCCCGTCCATCGCACAGCCATTCACGCTTGATACACTTTCCGGCACTGCAGCGATAGCTAGTCGCATTGTCGCACACTGAACGATACACACAAAAATAAACAATAACGTGTGATAATCCAGGCTCAATTTTTGGAGGTGTATTTTTCTTTTAAATTTGCAGATCTCACTGCTTTATTGTAAAAACAAAAGATTGCCTCTCCAGAATATAAGAATTTAAAGAATTCCTATATAGAGGCCTCCCCTGGACTACACCACAGACTACGGCATGATACACAACATTTAAACAAGCATGCAGTGTTCACTGGTAAACCTCTTGAAATTATATTTTTTCTATGTTCTTGTAAAACAACTTAACAAGCTACAGAAGATTTGATTAAGGAGAGAGTTCAACTTACGAAATCAATCAAGATTACAATCAACATATATTCCTAGAATAAATTTTCATAAGAATCAAGTTCCGATTTGTAAAAAATTGCAATTAAAAAGTTCAAACGAACATCATCAAACCGAATTCTTATCATCATTAACAATCGCTCATGTAAACAGATTGCTTTTTGACTATAGCACCTTAGAAATCATATTAATATCATATTAATATATTGGCTCTTACATAAGTTTCAGTAAATTTAGCATTAACAAATTTTGATAATCCATCATAAACATTTTTCGGCATTTTTTTCCTTGTCAGGAAGGGTTAGAAGTAATGCCCCCGAGGACTCCTTATGGCCAGATTTTTGCGACCGCATGCCCTTGCTGAAGACAGCCCGTACAGAGAACGAGTGATTTCCCTTCCTCAAAGAAAGTTTTCTGCTCTTTGACAGTAGTAGCAGAAACCATAGGAGAACCCCACACGAAGGAATCAAGATCAGATTTTATCAGTCTATGTACGTGCTACAGCTCTGACTATAGACTACATACTATTCCTCAGCTTAACTTCTGATGACATGCACTTTACTGGCAGAATTCTCAATCCCCCCCCCCCCCAGCTCCCAAACCACAGGAGAATCCATGGCCAATTTAAATAATTATTTACCACAGTGTTGTTCATCCGCTGCATCCGGGCAGTCCGGTATGGCGTTGCAACGATCAGCTGCACGTATTGACGTTCCGCCAGAACACTTGAACTGTGCTAAAACACACGCATAGCAATGGAGGACGTTATCAACAGTGGACGTTATAAACTATGCTAAAACACACACATAGCAATAGAGGACGTTATAAGTTCAGACAGAATCTTTTAAATTACCCATACGGTGAAACGACTGTTTGACAAATGTTCGGTTGTTTAATGTTTGGCTGCTGAGACAGCCAAAATCTCAACCAAGTACAAAGAAAAGATAAACAAATTGTAACAAAATAGCAGTAAGTAGCAATAATTAAATAAACATTAATTGAAATTTTTAGTACGCGTTATTTTAGTATGTGTTATTCCTTATGATCTTTCCTAACTCTTGAAACAAATTAGAAGTGGATGAAACTGCCTTTAGATTAAGTCTTGTCAGTATACGCCAAAGATAGAAAAATCTCCAATTAGTCACCTTTCAAATATTTGTGGGTTTTACACGTTTTATAAATAGTAAAGCTTCAAAATTTACACATTTTTGAATTAACATAATACAATAGAAAAACTGAAAATCGAAACAAGAAAACATGAAATGAAACAGATAGCCAACAACCGATGAACATCTTACCACAAAGTCTTTCGTCACTGGCATCGCTACATTCACGGATCATGTTACACCGAGAGGTGTTCTGAACACATTCTCCGCTGGCACATTGCCAAAGACCTAAGCTGGCGCAATCTTGACAAAAAACAGGTAGTTTTCAAAGATCAGATTGTATCAGTCTACGTACGTGCTACAGCTCCATACATATTTTAATAAGGTGTTGATAATATTTAAAGTCTATCAATACTATCACAACGCAATCAGTGGGGGCTAAATCAGTCGTGTGCCAAGAAGCATGACCCAGCTCCTGGCTAATTTTGGTGCAAGAACTTTTGGACCCTGGCTCCTGCTGTTCTTCATGCCCCTGATGAACATGCCCAGATTCTTAATTGAAAGAGCTTAACTAATGACGATCACTTTCATAATCAAGCTAATACAAATAGCACTAAAATATCAACTTCAATATAATTATCTACTGCTTCTGATTTCAAATGCTCTAGACAAACTATAAAGATTGAGTGAAAATTCCGTTGACATATTAATTCCGAATTTCAAATTCAATGCATTCAATGGATTTATGCAAAATTACGGATGGAATTGGAAGACATGTGTAGTCGGCTCTTATCATTATCGGCTCTTTATCTGTTCATTACTAAATAGCTTAACAGTCTACCAGCGTCCAATACAGCACAAGTAATAACTCTAAATATATGTTCAGTAAAGAAAACAAAAAGTAATTTCATATGTATTTCGTCATTTTGCAATCTGATCAGTGTGAATGATGTTAAGTTGTTACTAGCGTATCACTATAAGTGCGACTATATTCCGACAGCCCATCCAAAGCTTCACTGTCTGCTACATGAAATGCCTGCAGAACACCGTCAAGCCTCGTCAAGATAAATTGTGAACTGTAAATGTTTGAACAGTGAATGTGGGAATTGTAAATGTGTGGATTGTAGTTACCAGGGGCGAGTGTAGAAGCAGGACCCACTGGAGCGCACCCAACAGGTTCGTCACTCGCGTCCGCGCAGTCGATGTGTCCGTTGCAATAGTTAACCGATGCAATGCATGGACCATCGGTGCATCGAAACTGCTCTTCAAAGCAAGCTGAGAAAACAACAATCAACGCCAGTAAAAATATCATCAACCAGCATGCAAACATCCAATGATTGTATAACTATAACAGCTTCAATACACTAGATTTCAGTAACCGAAGAAGGATATAACCTAATTACTCCATAGATAAATAAATATATATTCCACAAAATATTCCACTGAATAATATCAATTCATTTATGGGCAATTATTAAATAAGGATGAAAAGTACTGCTTATCTATTTACTATAAATGTGGTTAACCAATGGATGACACACAGAATGACAATAATAAAAAAAAATGTCAAGCAGTATTTCAGTAGAAAATCATTCATCAATAAAATAACTACCACACAGTAGAACTCTTTGAGCCGTTATTTATATTTAAAGGAAATTTCTACAAAAATATCACTTAAGATTTCTGCAATTCAAAACTTACTTAATTAAAATGCAAACAAGTTACTAATAAATAATTAATTAGTTGAGCAACCAATGATATTACTGACAGCAGTCGGGGACTTCATCAGATCCGTCCACACAATCCAGAGTCCCGTCGCACCAAGTGCTGCGCAGCTTGCACAAACCATCCGTAGTGCATGAGTACTCTCTTAGTGCATCGCACGAAGCTTAACGCACAAACAACAACAACAACTGCTACACAACATCCGCAGCAACTGCCACTAAACAACAACAACAATAGCTATACAACATATGTAGCAACTGCTACTGAACACAACAGCTACACAACATAATGTAGCAACTGCTACTGAACAGTTGGACACTTTATTAGCTGACATGCAACATTGTATCACTTGCTAGTGAATACTGCAGCAATAGCTACACAACACTATAGCAACTGAAAAAGAACATTTGTAGTTACTACTGCTGAATATAGTAGTATCTGCTGCTGCAATGTTCTCCCCATAATCGGAAAAAATGGTTAAAATCGCGCTCACTATGATTAAATTCTGCAGAGTATGTGCGTTTTTGAAGAAAAGATTTACAGCCGAATCTCCTTACTGATGCCAACACTCGTTGCTCGCCTTGTCCATGTCCAGTACATAAAAGAATATGGTAAAACATACCAGTCATGCGGTGTTAGGGTGCATTGTAATTATTTACTGTTTGCTATTGAGAAGCTCGTGATTCAAACCTGTACCAATCACACTATGTGACACTTGTGATGAATAGTGAATTTTGAAAACAAATAATCATTACTGAAAACTTTTTCAAAAGGGTCCATTAAATTATAAACAAATCACTTCATCGATTATATTAAATTATCGATTATATCGATACATAGATTATATAAATCACTTCATAATTATACCAGCGAAGTCCTAACCGTGGTGGAGTAACATTTGGTTGTGCAATGTTTTTATTTTTGCTTACACTTGTCACGTTATTTGCAAAGCTGGTTAGTAGTGGTCTGGACTGTTCTTTTTGCTTTGTTATAGTTATGAGGGCACCCTGAGTGCTTTCGGGCCTGGTGACCCTGAAGCTGGCTTTTGAATCGTGCATCTTCTGTTTGCTATTGTGCCTTAATACGTGCCAGTTTCGAAGATTAAATAAATTAATTAATTAATTAATCAATGGAGTTATCTTTCGTCTGCACATAATACTTACAAAATGAGAATTAGATAATCGGAAAATGATATGTAGAATTAGAATATGTAGAATTAGAAATGTAGAACTAGACATGTACTATAAGAATTTAGAAATGTGCCTACTGCAATTAGCTTCATCGCTTGAGTCGGCGCAGTTGGCAAGACCGTCACAACGCACGTGGGCCTGCACGCACTGGCCACTGGCGCACTGGAACGAGTCAGATCTACAAGCTGCAACCAGAGTCATGCATAATCATAAACCTTACCACGTCTATCATACAGATTATACATAAACATTGCAATTACCAACTATAAAGTCATGCATAAACCTTACCACACCCAACATACTACATGCTCGTGACACTCTGTCCAAAACAGCTAGAAATGTCAGACCTATTATATAACGCATAAACTTGTTTGAAAATTGTATTCAACAAAAATATTTCTTCAAATAATTCGAATACAATTCCTACTTCGCTGTTCTTTTGATGTTAAGTCATAACATTTATTCTTAATCTACTTTCCTCTTGTTTCAACTTTTGTCCATTCCACATTACCTTTAATTCTTTCGCTTTCTTCCAAGCAACATGATACACTATAATTCAAAATGGATTTCAAACTATACAAGACTTATCATTATGAATTTAGTGAGTGACTAAGCAGCAACAATGCGTTCTAAAATTCAAATAAATATTACAAATATCTGGTCAAAAAAATAATTTTGTCAGACAAAATTTGCAAATTCCCAAAGTACAAGTCAGTTTTTAAAAATCTAAAAAGGTAATACTTACGACAGGATGACTCATCTGAATTGTCTCCGCAATCGTCTCTGCCGTCACACGCATGGGCGTGGTAGATACACAAGCCATCAGAGCATGCAAACTGATCCGACTGACAAACTAACACACCGAAAACCAACATACTTTCACATCACAATATGTGCATTCAAGTCTATTTAATTACCCATTAATATCACACCACAATAAAAGTAAACCAAAATTATATATATATATATATATATATATATATATATATATATAATATCCTATGTTCTTTTCATATGCCAACTTGTCATTAGATTTTCATCTTCATTCAACAGTCTCGTGGTATGCTGTTAATGTCCGAAAGATTCGAGGTACTCGTTGGATTATGTCGTTAAGATACGGATAATTCTGATTTAATTAACTCAAACGTTTAACATAACGTTTAAATAAACGTTTATTCATTCACTTCAATTCCTCGTTACAGATTCGGTTATATTAAATTTAGAATTTCAGTTACTAGTATTTTTTCTATTGTCCAAAAGTAAGTTATTTCTAGTTTCCTCAAAGTTAGATGTAATCTCTCTCAAAGTTCTACAACATCCTTCTTCGAAGTTTTTCAAAGTTATTACTTCTACTGCGCTCTCTTTAAATTCTACCAACGATTAGCCAATACACAACTCCAAACAACAACAAAATAAATAAATAAATAAGATAATGCAATCACACAACTCCAAACAGCAAAACACTGTTTAAGAACTGACAAAAATAATTAATATAATTGTAATATTCATAGATCAATGATTACCAGTACCTGGAGTAGGACAAGGTGAATTTGAAATGGAAATATCATCCAACGCCATGTATCCCACTGTTGTAGTTGGACTGTTAACACCGGCTATTCCTTCGATTGTGATGGAAGTTACAGCCAGAGGAAGCTGGAGTTGGATTGGTTGCCATGACGACTGATTGACGTCTATCACGGTCCAGGCGCGATGCTGGTCAATATCCGACTCGAATATTAACTGCAATTCACACAGACAAATCATCAAAAGCACACTGATTTACTCCACAAATGTGCTCAATAAAGCTTCAATGAGATTTCATTTGAAAACAAACATAATTGATCTATGAAGCGAAAAATAGTGTTGTCATTCATTTCCGGTACTATTCCTTTAAGATTTCAATATATACCAGTATCTAAGCAGGATTTTCAGGCCATATTTAAGGGGCGGAATATGTTACATGCTTAAACCCTGAAATTATTTTGTTTAATAATTAAATTGATGTATGTTTGGGCCGATATTACGCACCTCTCCCTTCTGCTTGCCAGAATTTTTTCCAGGAAACCCCAAAAATGAGTACTTTGAAAAGGTCAATAACATTTTGAAAAGGGTAATTTTTAATTTGGAGCGGGTAACCCTTCCGCCATAAAATCCTGGCTGCGAGCCTGCTTTCTAAAAATGTATGAAGATATATCAGCTTGTACGGTGGACAGGGAGTTAATGTTGGTTGAATCGAGATGACATAAGACGGATATGAAAGTAATAATACAATTGGAATAAATGCTGATAAAGATTGTTTTCTCTTTCTTATCAGAATAATTGTAGATTTTTTGTAGATTTTTGTAGAATAATTTTGTAAATACAGTATATAATAATTTTGTAATAATAATGTAGATTTTTGTAGAATAATTTTAAATTTTTATGCTTTCATGCCAACAATTCAAAAAAAGCTACAGTACCAAGTATTTCGAACATATATCAGCCATCACTCAAAGTATGTCCACGGTCCAATCATTGATTGTACAGCGATACCATGTTTCTTGTTGCGTTTTGTGAAACACCAGTATCACAATCACTTACCACATATCATGCACAATTTTATAATTACTGAGCACACACCATGCACACAAAATCACTTAACACCACTAGCCATGCACAATCACTTTAAACATACCGGGTCCGAAAAAAGTGACCCACGTCCAACTCTGCTTTAAACATATCACGTACAATCACTTACGAACAATCACATAGCACTCCGCATGCACAATCGCTTGGTAATCCTCATGCACAACCCCCATAGCATTTTTCATGCACATAAAATCAACTAACCGTGTAGACTCACTTAGTATTCCAAAGGGCACAAGGGCAAAGGGCACTGTTCCAAACGGCACACAACAATAAATAAACCAGTACACATAAAATCTTGTTTAAGTACAAACAATCTTAGAAATAATTACTATTACTTATTATTCAGTGTAGCCTAATTAAAACTGTTATTTAATCAAATTAATCATAATAGACACCAGTTATTATAATTGCCATTGTGCAACATATAGAAAATAATCAAAAAATAATCAAGCAAATTCTGGATTCTCGTGATAGCTAAAAAGACAAAATAAAAACCATTATGATCTCTGGCATGCACGATAACACTCTAACCGAGGCAGGGATTTTCCTACACCCCAAGCGGGTGTTCTCACCCCCCCCCTCCTCTACTTAATTCTCCACACTCTAG
>JAQFYQ010001017.1:0-14438 GCA_034694885.1 Buchholzia appendiculata | reverse complement strand
AAAAAAATGCCTTGCCTTGCCTTGGCCTTGGAAAAAATGCCTTGCTTTGCCTTGGCCTTGAAAAAATGCCTTGCCTTGCCTTGAGGCATGGCGAAAAATTTGATGCCTTGGCCTTGTCTTGCCTTCAGCAAGGTCAAAAAGTGCGTTGCCTTGTCAAGGCATTTTCAAGGATGCCTTGAGAAAAATGCCTTGACTACATCACTGCGAATTATTGTGCAAATGCACGTTGCTGACCCGCATGGAATCCATAACCTGTCACATGCTTAATCGATAATTAATTAATTCTATGTCATTGCGTTTAAGATGTTGCCTTCCTACTTTTATTATGACTAGAGTTTATGTAGTACTATATTTTAAAACGGCTCGAATGCTCACCCGTTAATAAAACATTAAAAAAGTTCCAGTGAAACTACTGGTTTTTTTTACCACTAAAACCGCTTCGTGTTTAATAAATCTAAATATGATAACAAAAAGAAATACACAAAAACCAAGAAAAGCGCACAATTAAAAAACACCAGGTCTGTAAAACTGATTCCAAGCCCAGTTAAAAAGCGCTGGTATGTACACTTAATCAATGTGGAAAAGTTTTAATAATAAAATTTTACTAGCCAATAGTCGAGAAAGGGAGCGGGTCAATAGTTTTATGTTCATCAGAAAAAAAACAAGCCTTTCTGTTCTTCCATCCGTTTTGTTTCTCCATTCTGCCACTTCTGTTGTTTGCCTTTATCATCTAATTTGCATTAGTTTAATTTGTTTACATTCATTCGCTAGTTAGGCCACTAGCTTGATGGGTTGGTTCTCTAGTAGCCCTGGTCAATCACCACCTGCATAAATCGTTAGCACTTCTTTTGCGCAAATTGCTAACTGCATTTTGTAACTGAAAAGAAGGAAGAAAAATTGCTGAAAAATATACAAAATCTCTACAGTAAAAAGAGTTCGCAATTCCGCAATTCGAAAATCACAAACAAAATATGAAATAATACATAAACTAAGCAAAGACAGCCACATCTTCTTAAATCAAGCAGCATGTCAGCAATTTTATAAAAAAAATTGATCCTCCACATGTTGAACAAGAAAAGAAAATTTTACTAGTAGAAGTGCCTTTCCAAGTGCCCTTCGATTAAAAAATTAACCACAATTGATCTTGCAGTTAAAAATTAATTGTACGAGACTAATCATTTTAACAGCATGCGATTAAAGTAGAATAAAACATTAATTTTTTCTATTACAATAATCAACTAATTAATTAAATTAATTGGATGCAAAAAAACTGTTATAAATTAATTGATAAATTATAATATCAATGATGAATATCAATGATGAAAAGTGATAACTATAATAAATCACTGTATGTTACAACATGGCACACATACAGATTTAAGTGACTGAAATTTATTTGCAGCTCATAGATTTTTATTTATTTTCGATTTCCTAAATTTGACATTAATCCAATCCTGATTTAAATAAAACCTGGACCATAAACACTAATGTGAGTGGATAAAACGATGTTTAAATCAAGTCCTTTGGCATGTTGGCTAAATAAAATAAACTCTAAATATGAAACTGATCATCTCCAAAAGGTTAAACGTATTTTATGAAACTAGAATAAATTGGCAGTTATTTTACATTTACTATTAGTACGACAAAGTTATGATGATCCCAACTTGCGCTTTGCAACGAGACCAAACAACGGACATGGATGGTATGATGAAAGTTCATTATTGTTACTTAGGAAGATAATTGTTTTAATGACAGCAATGATCTATTGTGGTCAATAATGACACCCTCTCCTACAGTAGGGTCCTTTGCACCTATCTCACCTGGATCCTGTCCTCATTGAATTTGTTAAACAATCAAGCCAATTCCAATAAATAAATAAAATTGACAAGTCAATCGACTTTGATGCTATCCAGAAGTAAATGATCAACAATCTGTGTTCTTTTTTGAGGTTTTGTGACAATGCAATAAAAAATCACAATGCGTTAATTATTTCAGCGTTCTAACAGAAGCATAAATTGTTTCAAATCGGCGTTAATTTCTTCGCGCTAACGCATGGTAACAGGCAGCCTTCGTTATCAGGCGCACAGCCGATACGGTTTCTGTTGCAGCCAAAACTAAAATCGACACAAGTTGTCTCCTCAAATGCTGGTCATCAAAAAGTCTATCAAGTAAACTCAAACGAAATCTTGGATAATAACCCATAAACAATTTTTAAAAAGATGAAAGTAAAGGCAAGGATTAGTAGGAAACAACTAAAAATACTTTTAAATCAGATGTTACACAACAACTATATTTTATTTAGTTCACCGATGGAACTACAAATTCTCTTGAGCTTCGGTGAATGGAACAAAGAGACAGGTTCCTGCAAAATGCTCACTCGCCAATAAACAATATTTTCAGTCTTCTAATTTTCTATCTTCGCAGGAATGCGCTACTCCATCTTCATTCCTTCGAATAACAACAACAAGTAACGGTTAGTTCTCCACAACAGGCTCAATGTCTCATTGGCAGAATTTAGATAGGCAAAGTACAAATCTACGGTCAAAGCATTTAATATAAAGACACATTTTCATCTGTACAGTATGCAACTTGCTAATTTACTCAATAAAGAAAGCGTTAATCAAAAAGTTTATAACAAGAATCAGTTCGTTGAAATAGATAAAGAAGATTAGCTGGAAATAACTGTTGGGACTTTTATCCATGCTGATGCCCAGCAATAATAAAGAGCTGTCACACTAACACATCCGCGGGAAAACGTGCTACAAAATTCAAGTCATCTTCTACAATAATCTACGTAATGAGCTTGCATTCAGTGATCTGCTTTGAACTACACAATAATACAACGCTTGAACTTCTTCGATGGTGGAGCATCATGTAGTTTGAAGAATAATTTGCCAAAAGTAGGTCTCATTTTAGAACATAATAATAGTCATCAAGAATATGGACATGTACAGAAAAATACTAAAATAACATTGCACCTATTGCTAAAATCTAACTTCCAGAAACAAACGAAGCATATATATTTATTTATGTTAATGAAATCAGAATTATTTATTTGATAAACATATTGATTTTAAATTAAATCTAAGGCGCACTGACTAAAAGATATGCTACCCATGACGCCTATGCTAGGCGAGGTTGATTTAAAATCAGCACCTCACGGTGTCAAAACAAAATATATTACCGAACACCTATTTGCTAAAGTATGTTTGGATTTATAGCGAACTATAATCAATGCAGAATCCTAGATCACACTTAATCCCTGGGTCATACTTTCTGACATTTTATCATCCCCTATCTAACAACATGGAGCACCCATGTAACAAATACATATTCATACTATAACCCCCTCTGTATGGGCATAAAATAGAAAGCATTGCAGAAAGTTTAATGCGAATAATTATATGAAATATTCACAACAGACAGACACATTAGACAGACCTGTGAAACATCTCTCTCTCTCTTCTACTAATCTTCTACGACCCTATTCCTGACTACAATTATCTTCGACTTCAAATGACTTCATCTTCTAACGCTCTATTTCTGTCTTCATATTTCAATCTTCTCTGTCATAGTTCATTCTTCTTCTAACTTCACTAACTTCTCTTCAAAACCTTACAAAATAACAACCAACAACAATGTTAATGTAGAAAGCGAGAGAAAACGTTCAAAGATACTGCGAATGGCAAATGTTCCACATCAGAGTTGATACCTGTATATCCAAATACAAGCGTTGCCTCTCATATACATACATCGTCAAGTAGTCTGCGATAAATCAACATACCACTAGTCGATAAAAAAAAATTCTCATCGCTTGCCGTCACCTGTCGTATACAGCTTATGTCATTCAACAAGCTAACGCAACACTACGTCGCATGCAACTACAGAAGTTTGAAGTTCTTGCTCAGTCCAACATGTCCAAGTGAACATCATCAATCCACTACTACAGCACGCATTGTATCCGCCATCTGAATCCAACACTTAATACCGACCTACAAACATAACACAATTACAGAATACAGATTACATTGCACATATTCACAGAAACAACTACTAGCCAGTGAAAAACTTCAACATGCTCCTAAAGATTATAGCGATGGTACGGGTCGGCCAGAAAAATTCATCAGATGAAACAGTGCAAGGTAAATAAACACCATTATATTTCATAGAAAGCTACAAACTATTTATCCCTTAACCAAACCGTGGACACAACAAGACATAAATAGAAACTAATTCATCTAATTAGTAATCGTTGTCAGTAAGAAAGTCAATCTCAGAACTCCTCTCACTTCTACTAAAAGATACTTGCGTAAAAATTGATCAAAAACTTCTTAAAGATCTGGTCACTGCTGCAAGGAACGAGGGGATATCAACATTAACCAATTTTCACATTTAGCCATTTGTTTCCTCGCTGTTGCAGAATGACACTGTGATAAACTGTTGCCATGGTAACAAGATGAGATTCCTGCACAGCTTGACAACACTGAGGTGCGAATATTACAAGTCCACTTAAACGAGAACAAAATGAGTGCCAAGACAAACAGAAGAAAATTAATTTAGTAGTAAGACTAAAGCGGTGGTACTAGTCGGCCAGAAAAATCCATCAAAATGGATACCAGGGACCTGCCTTCCGGCAGAGCACTAATGATGATGACTGTTATAGGTAGAATAATACTAAGAGCATCATTGACATATTATGAAATGCTCAAAACTAAATATAAAATAAATTCAAACCAAATCATTTTAAAATTAGGACAATCTGAAAATGAATGATAGGTGTAAAAAAACGCCTTCAAACTACTTGCACTACTTTACCCTAATACGATCAATCTTGCGTCTTAACCTACTTATCCTTGTAAATAAAGCATCTTTTAGCCCTCAAACAACCAATCTTGCACCAAGAATATCATTGTAAATAAAAGCATCTTTTTACCTTAACACGATCAATCTTGCACCTTAACCTAGAATTTTAACCTAATCTCTGTAAATAAAAGCCTCCTTCGTGACTTACCCACAGACTACTTACGTGGAGAATAAGAGCGATCTCTTGAGCCCGATCTCGAACGCTTTGGTCTGTACGGAGACCTTGACCTACGAGTCGTGCGAAATCCCACATCGCTGCAAATAGACAATCACAATAGATTCAACTCTAAGCGACAACTCCAACATCGATATTAACAACATCGGTTAAATTTCAAAATAATATTTTATTATCACACCGACAATAATTTTAACAGTAATGGAACTACAGTAGGTTTCAGACATGGAACTACAGTAGGTTTCAGACTACTTCAACTTCTACTACAAATATCCACATGACAATAGAAACATTTAAATTGAATGAGAAATTATAAAAAAATAAGCACAAATTTTAAAAAAGGTTATTATATTTATTCACTTTAAAAATTCCAGAATGGATCATAAGATTCATGACCATCATGGCATAATAACACATTACACTGACAGTACAAATAGCTAATATAACGAACAGAACAACGTACCAGGCTCTTCCCAGGTAGACTCCCGGAGTTGGCGTATGCGCGCGCTTCGTAATGGAATAATCCACACGAATCTTTCGACCATCTATTTCAGTGCCTGGAGCTGCTTCCTTAGCCTGTTAAATGATATTGATATAAATGCATATAAATGCATATATGATATAAATGCATATTTCACATAAAGCAGAACAATTGAACAAGCAAAGAACAGTTAATGTAGTACAGAGTACAATTACGAGTAACATAATTATCTGGCACAGAACACGCTCAACAATCACACAAAACAAGGAACAGTGTCAGACAACCTCTAACTTCAGTAATTACAAACTACAACGAAGTGTCACATAAACTTATCAACAATTCACAAGCCATAACGAATAGTGTTAAACAAACCCTTGAGTAAATCTACAAGCCAAACATTATGGCAAGGATGCTCTGTATGAAGGTGTTAAGGACACAATATAAAAACAGGAGATAATGATAGTCCATTTTGCACAAAACATTTGAACAGAAATTAAACATAAAATATAGGTCTATAACAGAAACTTAAAGTAAATTATTGCGCATCTTGCAGATCAACGGCTGCCACGCACTAATCTCCCAACCAGACGTACTATAAGGTTCACCTAACCAGGGCCAGCGTACTCGATAAACACGTCAGTTTACTAACTAGCTTTGAACATAATTGGTCAACAATACAAAGGAGACATGTTCAGTTTTTAGATTTATCTTTTTTACATAAACAGATAAGATATTTATCGATAGATTAATGTGCAAAAGAGCCAAGTCCACAAACAATCCTACCAATTACAATTTTCATTTCAATATGCATTGTAATTATTGACATGTAACCTGTTCGTTGATTGGTTGAATTTATAAAGATCATATGTCTCAGAAAATTGTTTTAGGACATGTCTCCTTTGCATTGTTAACCGATTATACTGTTTGTTAACAGGGATGACAAAGAGTACACAAATTTGCCTGTTTTTTATACCGATGGCACTTGCTGGGCCGGGAGCTGAACCCATGATCTTAAGCCACGAGACGAGTGCTTAACCACTGAGCCATTGGTTGCTCTCCATGATAATGATGATAATGCTCTGTCCGAAGACAGGTCCTGGCGATGGTTATTTTTCTTACGTATTACTACGCATGACTTAACAACCGACCGACTAGGCCAGATGAGCACGGGTGGGCGGCCAAAGGTCCTTCCCGTACAGGCAATAGAGTGTTAACAATTTGCCCAGGTTTGCTACAGAACACAATCAGTCGTCGCTGGGAGGCACCCACTACCTCCTCGCTGCGAGGCACGAACGCTAACGACTGACCTATTCGGTCACTCTACAGATGAATGATTGTGGTCTTATTTGTCACTATATAGACTTTACTTTCTTCTCATGCAAGACAACATCTGCTGCTAAAATTGCAGTTCTACCTAAACATTTAATATGTAAACACCCATACTTGTAACAATAATTTTTACACATTTATACACATATACCTTCACGTACACGGCCAATGTCGGCCATACTCAATAACATATTTATATTAATGTTAACTACACATGTTTCCTTCAGTACTCCTATACCATAGTATATCTACACGATTAAAATAAGGTCCATACATTTCTATCACTCTTACATGTTTCAGCAAGTAAAAATGTAAGCCAAGCATAGCAACACATATCGCCAATAGCTAAATATGTTGCAGCAGCGATACTCAAATAACGAATCACACTTAACAAGCAACATAAGAGAAAAGACTCTTACAAGATCACACAGAAGTCACTTGCACGAGTTACCAATATTATACGAAACACGCTTCACTAGTAGAAGAAAAAGTGAAGTCACTTACCGTTGGCATCCCATCCACTCGCACACAAGCGTCAAAGAGTTTCTTCCAGCAACCTCCAAACATTCAACTTCTGCACCGTCATCATCCTCATCTTCGTCTTTCTTCTTTTTCTTATTTCGCGGCGACCGGTCCACCTTAGCCGCCGGCTTCCGTTTCTTCCCCGCTGAACCGACAGGACTGGATAGTGCCGACGTCGGAGAAGCTTTCGGAGTAAGCGAGCCGCAATTTGTCGCTCCGACGGTAACCACAGGATACTGTCTCTGAACGGCTCCGTCGCCGAGGGTAGGCGGTCTCTGGCGGATGAACACAAAGTTCTGATTCGGAACCTGACCGCCCCCGCCGGCAGCCATGACCTGCCCCCGGTGAATCATCATTGGTCCCTGAGACGTCTGGACAACCACCTGGCCCGACGGATGAACGAAAGCACCGCCGACGGTGGGATGTTGTACGAGCGTCGTGCCGCCCGGCCGCTGGATAAATATCTGCTGACGTTGCATGAGCGGCGAGCCGACTACCTGCTGACTGCTGGACTGCACTAGGCAAGGTCGACCGAACGTCTGACCTTGGAACAGACCGGTGGAACTCTGACCCGGCTGACCTGGTCGAGCTGGAGCACCGTGTATCCTGTAGCCTATGAGTTGCTGCTGTGGTTGCTGACTGGCTACAGTTCCACTCTGCGCAAGACTGACGGTTCCGTCAGGCCGCAGCTGCGGAACAGCTACTTGACCTTCAAATGATTGCTGTTGATTGTTCACGTTGCCCGATGATATTACAATAGACTCCTGCGTAGTCGGATTCTGCTGCGGCAACAACGGTCGCCTCAAACCGGTCGACACGAACAATCCACCCGGTGGGATCTGACCAGGCTGACCTCTAGGTAACCCCACGCTCCCTAACTGCATGCCAGAGTGATTTACCAACGTCGGCTTCTGATTCGTGAACGACTGCACTGGGTACGACGATGCACCATTACTCAGTGCAGAAGAAGATACTGATTGGTTGCATTCAACAGGCTGAGCACTGCTGCAAGATAGTGTAGAGTTAATGATGTAGTTACCAGCCCCTGCAAACTGTTCACTGCTACTGGTAGCCGTTACACCCACTTGTTCACTTACACACAACGTATCGACCGACTGAGACTGACCAGTGAACTGCGTAGTACCGGACGTACACGGTGGTAGGATTGTTTGAAACCGACCAGTGTTGTTCAAGTTTGGCGGAATGGAGACCCGACATGGTGGCAGAGCGGAAAGTCTGGCCTGTATATGTGCCGGGATGTGTATCGGCGCCGGTTGCGACACGGAATTCATATACAGACGAGGAGTAAATGCCGTCGGCATGGCGGCAGACATGCCCGGTCGGCAGACGACTCCTTCATCCATCGGTTTGTCAAGATTTGATTCCAGATTCATCGTGCCAGTATTGCTGTTCACCTGGCTCGATGCGCTTGATGAGAACGCTGAAGCGAGAGAAAGGGCAGAGTCGACAGACTGCGGAGAATCGCCAGTGATAGACAGCACGGCGGCCGATAGTTCGCTGTTGCTTCCATCATCTTCCATCCTCACCAGTTCATCGTGATGCAAGCCGCCGTCGACAGGTCGAGTCTTTCCCTGTGCTACGGACTTGGAAGCAGCACCGACGATGCCAAGGTTCCCATTAGATGTTTTATCATCGTCGTCCTCATCGTTCGCACCGTCGAACGACATGCTGATTCGCCGATATGTGTCGCAAGCTATGCCGCTGTCCTCGTCTTTGTAATCCAACGGAGGCGGCATCTTGGCGACGAAAGCATCGCCGTTTCCAATATGTTTTATAAGGCCGTTTACAGTAGATTTAGTTTTCATCGCATCTTCCTCCTCCGTAAGATCATCGCGAAGTAGGCTGTCTAAACTCTTGGGTTCGGCCCGTTCCACCAGGCCGTCTCGATCTTCACCTGACATATCTGAACCCTGGGCCGGAGAACACATTCCATTCGTGCATGGGTACTTATCCTTCTTCAAACCGTCATTTGCGATGAGCTCAGACGACAGCTTTTCTTCACACATAGCCGCGCAGGCGTCCTCAAACGTCGTCTGCTCTCCGTCGGAATCATTGCAACTCTCGCCGTCGATGCCAGCCAACTTCAGTGCACAGTTTAGTATGTCTGTGTCTGGCATGTTACCCGACATGTCATCGCACGGTATCAAGTTCACACTGCACTCCTCACTCATCGTCTCTCGGTTGCCGTCCTCGCGATGCGACGGCAACGAACCGTTCGGTCGCTCACCGCTGCTCCGACGAGACCTGGTCATAGATGTTGCACTTGAACTGTCCGACAGTGCAGAGAAGCCGTCCGTAGACAGCGCAGCTGTCGACACGGCTGTGTTCCAGCCATCGCTCAGAGAAGAGACAGAGGACGTGGATTTAGAACTACACTCGTCCCGATCTTCAACGATCGCCTTATCATCCAATCGAACGCAACTAGATGTCGATGAATTACAGCCAGCGTTGAAATGAGTGTCCACTTTACTCGCCGATGAGAAAACGTTCAACAGAGTCGTACTTCCACTGCTGACCAGGAAGCTTACCGGCGCCGCGGCAGTACTGCACCGAGGCATGCCTGCCGACAATGAACGAGTCGGCAGTACGGCAGTACTCGGCAGATGTGATTGCAATACGTTCTGAGTCACGCAACTAATCCTAACGCTTGACACAGAACTGTTCAAGGTCGTCGAGTTGAAACACTGAGAGTTCGGCCGGGCTTCGAGTACAATCCCCGTGCCGTCGGTTTTACCCGCGCCACTCAACAGGACCTGTTGGATGCTGGAATACGAGACGGGCGGCGGCTGCAACTGCTGGTTGGCAGTGATGAGAGAACCTCCAGCGCGCAGCAGGTGACGTGGAATGAGAGGAGAGCCTGGAAGCAACTGGAAGCGGAAAGGAGCCCTCTGCTGCTGCTGCTGCAAAGCTGAGAAGGATTCGGACAAAGTGAATCTGACCAAACTGTCCTTGTCTAAAACAGGCAACAAACATCAGATTCACCATTCGATAAGTGTTTTTAATTTATAGTTATTTATTGAATACATAACTTCACACAGAATGGACTGCATGGTGTAGGCCTACCGGTTTTTTCACAGAGCTCAATTGCTACGTTTTAGCACGGATTTCATTAAATTCTCTGCATGCTAAATTTGTAAGAATTATATATAATTATTTATATTATATAATATTATTATAATTATTTATATATTAATGATAAATAATTATTTATCAATCACACATTCAACTTAAGCCATCAGTATTCTTTAGATATACCAAGACTAGAAATGAATTCGTTATTTTTATTAAGTTATGATAGCGTCAGCAAGTACCTGACTTCAGTGCATAACGGCATGCTCATTTGAAAGTAAAGCGCGTGTGAGAAAAAGTTAGGTCATCAAGACTGACATGCGTTCTTTGACATTACTGGCTTACAATTTATAAATTTACAGCATCCCCATTTCATTACTTTGCAAATTCAATTACGAGAAATTTCTGTGCTTTCCCTTATTTGTAATTCAGAATTGAAATGTATTCTCGCTTTTTCGGCAAAGGACATTCCTTATCATATGTTCACAAAATTTATCTTTTGCCCTTGCGCTTGCTTGCTTTCATATAGACATTTTTGAATCAATATTAGATTAACCAAGACTACCCAATTGAAGGTACTTTCAAAGGGGCCAAACAAAATAGAATGTAAAATTTTAAATACTAAAAAAATTACTAAGTTCATTACGCCTACGAACTTAAACCCATTAATTAAACATAACATTTACATAACCAACCGCACCAATAATTTTGAATTTCATTCAGTGTGCCTTTCACACAAATCAAGCACGACTTTGAAGCACAATCCCATTCAATATATAGATATAATTTTGATAATTTTATTACCAACGAATTGTTTTAATCCTCTAGTGACGGCAATCCAATCAAAAGTTAACTATATGTGCTAATTCTGCAAAATTTAAAGAAAATATCACAAAGTGCTTTCAAGTTATTTGAGTATATAAAACATACACAGATATAATGTCACTTTGTCCGATCCACCAAACAAGTATACATCATTGCATTATTTCGAGCACTGCCCAATATCATTTGGCTAAAGAAAAAAAATACTAATCATTGCAACTCTCTCACATACCTGCATTCATAGAGAAAGGCACTTGAACGCTGCGCACCGCCAAGCCGGTGAAGAAGATCTCTCCGGTTGCACCGTTGTCCGGCAACTGTTGCACGATGCCGGGGAACGCAGTGCGTATACAGTTCTCAAACGACATTGGATTGACGATGTTCTGCAGCCCGTGCACGCTGAGAGCGGACACGTAGCGCCGGTACATGTCCAGCTTCGTCATACGACAGTCCGGCGTGGCTCGCTCAAACTGCGCTCTAAGCCAGTTACACGTGGCTACCTCGTTGTCGCTAAGCCGCGCAACGGCTGCAGCCGTAGAAGCACTCAAGGCAGCCGCGAGGGTAGTGGTAGTGGCAAGCGGCTGTTGGGAACCGCCCGACGGAGGGTGAGGAGACGGAGAGATAGAGACGTACGACGATGATGACGAAAGCATGTTCTGATGCATCACTATAAAACACAATTCACGATCTTGATAATCAATTCTAATATTTCATCATTCAACAGAAAATATCCACTCTTCTTGCAAAACTATACAAATGCTATGCAATCTTCTAAAATCAAACTGTTACTAGATCTGAGGGGCTGGCTAATTCTAGACTAAGAATATTTGTCATTGAAAGGTAATACGGTAAACTACTTTGATTTCACTATGACCACCACAATGAACTAACTTTATGACCCTAACTCAGCAGCACAATTATAAAACCTCAATGAAGATTGACCTCAAAATTAAAATGAAATGAAACGTTGCAGTAATACTAGAAGTAAGCTTAACGGAAAAAACTGAAAAATAAAGGAGCTGATTTTAGATAATATTACATTAAACATAATTTTCTAACCAATCTTAGAACAAGATGATAACAAACATACACAAAACAGCCATCAACAAACAACCATAAGCTGCCAAATATATGGCACACATTGAAAAACTGCTATATTTATATAATAAATATCAAATAAACATAAACATAAACTGTTGATATAGATTCTATCAATCTACCCAAAAACTTTCACCCTTTAATCATATATTCCATTTTAAAAAAAGCTTAATACGAGGAAAAGCAACAAGGAATGCTATGTAGATAAATCCAAGGACATACATATTGGATTCATCTGTCCGGAGAGTGCAGCGGACGATGTGTTTGAGTTCAGAAATCCCGGTGCAGGTCTGATCGGGACGGGACCAAGCCCCGACTCCTGCGACAGAGACCGCTGCGCCGCCATCGGCAACCTAGTGGGTGGTCCCATCATAGCGTTGGGGGACGCGACGGCATGCCCAGTCAGACTGACGGACAGACGAGGTGTGAGAGTTTGTTCAGTTCTAATAGCATCTGAGGTGCAAGCCTGAGCCATGGCAGCCATGTGGGTGGTCTGCTGAACTACTTCCTCCACGCCGGTGTCCTCCTCGACGACCTTGAAGCCCAGCTGTGACCCCGGACCGTACATCTCAGCCTCGATCGTCAGCAGGTCTACCAGAACATCTACAACAACATGTCAGTGCAAGAAATAAGTTTTAAACAAACATCTGTAAAATCATTAGAGCATTTGTCTTGTTCAAGTTTTTTCCGCATGGTATTTATCTACCACTCAAAAAAAAACTAAGTCCACTAATGGGCAAATTAACAAGCAGCTTCAAATAATTACCTTGCAGCAAGCATTATCACTTTTAATCAAATGAAAGATAAATCATTTTCTACTAGTATTGAGCAATTCAGAAGATATTCGTGATGATGGGATGACTTACCCAGTACGGCACATGTGACCGGTGAGAAACATGTGAGGACTTACACATAGCACCCGTGACTGATGAGATACGTGACTTACCTACACCACCCGTGACCGGTGAGAAACATGTGAGGACTTACCCACTATGGCACATGTGACCGATGAGATACGTGTTATGACTTACCCACGCAACCCGTGACAGACGAGGTACATGACTTACCCACGACACCCGTGACAGACGAGGTACGTGTGATGACTTACCCATGGCACCCGTGACTGATGAGATACATGACTTAGTTACGGCATCCGTGACTCATGAGAAACGTGTGACGACTTACCTACGTCGCACATGACTGATGAGATAAGTGTGATAACTTACCCACGGAACCCGTGACTGATGAGATACGTGACTTACCTACACCACCAGTGACAGGTGAGATACGTGACTTACCTACACCACCAGTGACAGGTGAGATACGTGACTTATCCACGGCGCCCGTGAGATGAGATACGTGACTTACCCACGGCACCCGTGACATATGAGATACGTGACTTACCAACGGCACCCGTGACAGATGAGATACGTGTGCTGGTGACATGTCCCAGCTCGGAGAGTTGGAAGAGCGTCTCGAGAGATGCCACTATGAGTTGGATGTCGTAGGCGGTGAGCAGTGAGACGAGGTTGACGTAGACGGAATCATCGAGCTGGCCGCACAGCGCATCCTCATTGATGTCCATCTGACACAGTCGACTCACCGTATCCATCGCTGTGTACAAACACACGCAGTCATGCACTTTCACTAAACATACGCAATCCATCACCAAAGAAGCACAATCTGTCACCAAAGAAGCACAATCTGCCACCCAAGAAGCGCAATCTGCCACCCAAGAAGCACAATCTGTCACCAAAGAAGCACAATCTGTCACCAAAGAAGCACAATCTGTCACCAAAGAAGCACAATCTGCCACCCAAGAAGCACAATCTGTCACCCAAGAAGCACAATCCATCACCAAAGAAGCACAATCTGCCACCCAAGAAGCACAATCTGTCACCCAAGAAGCACAATCTGCCACCCAAGAAGCACAATCCATCACCAAAGAAGCACAATCTGTCACCCAAGAAGCACAATCTGTCACCCAAGAAGCACAATCTGCCACCCAAGAAGCACAATCTGCCACCCAAGAAGCACAATCTGCCACCAAAGAAGCAC
>JAQFYQ010001016.1:0-14439 GCA_034694885.1 Buchholzia appendiculata | reverse complement strand
AGTCGTTGCTGAGAGGCGAACCCTCTATCT
This sequence comes from Buchholzia appendiculata, assembly GCA_034694885.1. Taxonomy (NCBI): domain Eukaryota; kingdom Metazoa; phylum Annelida; class Clitellata; order Enchytraeida; family Enchytraeidae; genus Buchholzia; species Buchholzia appendiculata. Next base: position 14,409 of record JAQFYQ010001016.1, on the reverse strand, counting down.
CCTCGCTGCTAAGCGTGCGACGCTAACGACTGACCTATTCGGTCACTACATTCTGTGTATAGTTGCATATTTGTAGGTCTAGGGTTTCCTGTGTGTCTGTCTGTATATTGTTTGTATGTCTTTCTGTATGTGTATATAGGGTTGGTGATCGAGTTGTGAGTGTGAATAGTAACTTACTGGAGAATGTCGACCACTCAACGGCGATATCAGCTCTCAGGGAGTCTGGCTCTACTATGAATATTGTAAGTAGCACTTTCAATATTGTAATTAATAGTAGTGCTGTCAATATTGGGAGTAGGCGTATTAGTAGTACTGTCAGTGATGCAAGTAACTCTGTCAATATAGTTTATTAGCACAATCAATATTGTATTAGTAGCACTGTCAATAAATGTAAGTAGCATTATTGATTATTATAAATATTGGTAGCTCAATAGAGCCAGTATTTTAGATATTACAATTATTTATTAGCTCTTGTTTACAGTATGAGCTCTTGGTGCAAGAATATACCTGCTGTGATTGAAGATGGCGGCTACTAACGAATTGTCACAGTGTAAAAGAAGAGCATAGCTAAGTTAATGTGTGCTGCATTTTGTGTATATTTATAATGTAGTGAAGATGAAAGCTTGCATGAATATGCACTTGTGTTGTGTGCGTGTGTCGTGTATGTAAACGTGTGCTGATATATGTGCTCAGGTTATCAGGCGAAAGGTGGCTGCTGTTTCTAAGGCAATTGAATACGACGAGGCTGTGAAGGTAATGCTGGCAAAGAAGAAGAAGAAAGATGGTAAATAATATCAGATGCTTTATTCTTTCTCTCTTTCTCTTTTGCTAGCCATCTTCTGAGTAAGCACAAAAGTGCATTTTTGATTATGCTCATCCAATTATTAGGATATGTAGTGCTGTACTTTGCCTGTTTTAATACAATAATAGAAAGTAAAGGTTCCTTTAGCTTTTTATTGTAGACCTTTGATGTGCTGCCAGTTGACTTATTAGCAGTGATGTAGTCCTTGGCCTTAATGCCTTGCCTTAAGGCTTCTTTGAGGCACTTTACTGTCTTGGATTTCATTTTAGTCGTCCTTAGTCTTGATTTCATGCCTCAAGGCTGCCTTGAGGCACTTTACTGCCTTGAGGTACGTTACTGCCTTGCACCTTGCCTTGACAAATTTTCCAAATGCCTTGCCTTGCATTGGCTTTGGAAAAAATGCCTTGACCTTGTATGGCCTTGAGAAAAATGCCTTGACTACATCACTGGCCCTATATTACATGTAAGTCTTGTGTATTGAAGGTTTCTCTTCAAAAAGTTTTAAAATGTAATCTTGGAGTAACAGTTTCGACCGGTGTTACCGGCTATTACTTGGACGACGCACAATCGGTGAAGGAATTTTTTGAAAGAGTGACTGAAAAAGAGACTAGACCTACATCTGATAATGTTTTGACCGTTAAGAATTTTTGATGGTCTTGGTCTTGATCAAGACCAAGACCAATGCTTCGAGACCAAGACCTTGGGGTTCGAGACCAAGACCAAGACCTTAGAGTTCGAGACCAAGACCAAGACCGGCAAAAATCGGTCTTGAGACCAAGACCGAGGTCTCGAGACCACAACTCTGCTTTAAACTATTGTTGGCAGAAACTTGCCAGCCCTGTTTCTTGTCGACCTTCGCGACGAGATGGGACTGATAAATTTGTTTCGTGTGTAATGGTTTTTTAATAAAAATTAGGGAATCCACATTTCTAATGTAGATTCTTTCCTTGTGAAATAGAATCAAGCTTCCATCATGTTTATCTAAAGTCAAATGTGAGCAACAAGCGTGTTTTCAGTTATTGAGATATTCATATTGCTAAATTATTATATTTTAAAGCTATATCGTTGTTCATTTAGCTGTTGAAATGGCTTTCATGAATCTGTGAATTAATAAGTAATGCACCGGAGCAAAACATGATCATCTTTGACGACAGTTGTCTATGTGTATCAAGGGACCTTGAGGATTCTTGTGCGTAAAATTGCGAACCTTGGAACTGGATAATCGACTGATTGTTGTCAACTATGCCTTAGAATTCATTAACCAGTTTTTGAACCTGTTGCATCACTAGAGAGTGCAAGGGAGCATCTTGCTGTCTTGGTTGGTGTCATAGCATCTCCTCTGTTGAATCACACCACATGAGTAATGCCACATGACGACAGAGTAAGACACATGCTCTCTCGTATTACCGTAGACTCGCCATGTTCATCAACTTAATTTCCAAGACAAGCAGCACTGGCAAACTCCACTTGGAGTTTGCCAGAGGAAGGGTATCCAGCCGTAAATATAGCCTAAAATCAATAAATTTGAAACGAATAAATAATAACTTAGTGTCAGTTAGTGTGAAACGTACTGTCATGCACTGATAAAGGTGCTAAATTAATGTTAGTCCTCACATTTCCTTGCAAACAATGATGTGATTGTGAAATGAATTAATGAAAGTGCTTTGTCTCTGGAAGGTTACACAGTTCAGTGACACAATGTATGATGAGTATAGGTGGTATCCCTTTGTCTTCTGCATAGGTAATGTGGAGTCAGTCGAGGCATACTCACAAGTTAAAGCATACTCACAATCACAGTATATAGTACATTCTTGTGTAATTTTTGAAATGTTTGTATGCTCTGTAAAGCACTGGTTACATTAAGCTTGAAGTACCACCAATGTGGAATTGAACCCAGGACCTCTGTGTTTGTAGTAAGTGTGCTGCTGCTGAACTACGGTACTGTACTGTAGTCTGTAGTATAGCTGTGCTTCTTTCAGACTCGACACATGACGGACCTGAACGTAAGAAGGTTAAGTCGTCTGTGGCTGATGTTCAACATCCTGTGAAGTCGAAGAATGCTGGCAATGACGGAGTTGTTGCGAAATGTTTGCCTGGTTCTGTAGTGGTTGACCGAAGTGAAGGCTCAAAGACTGGCGATCAGAGCTCGCTGATGGATGACATGCCAGTACTAGTTGATGTAAGTGCCAGGGTCTGCAAGATTTCTACACGATGTGATTCCACGAGTGATGACAAAGGGTCTCCACAACTATCAGTCATCAGTCCTGAGATTGGGAAGAAAACAGCTCCACGGGTACGTCGAGCCGAGTCCCATTCAGGCAGCTGTTCTGCTGTGTCAAAGACAGAAGGTAAACAGCTGTCATGTGCGAAGGCACGTCTTGCAAGTGCAGAGAGTGGATCCACTTCTTCCAACAGCGGCTTAGCCGGCACATCGACAAAGAAGTCTGATTCTAAATTGTCAGCAGCGAAACGAGGCAAAGGTGTCAAGCTTCAAAAGCTTATTATCTCGGAGAAAGTGAAAAGTAAACAATTGAAGTCTATAGAGAAATGTACAGAGTTGAAAGCTGCATCCAGGTCCTTGCCTCATGGTACACGAAGAGCAAGGTCTGGTGTCGCTGGGAAGTCTTGCATTCCACTGTTTTCATTTGCTAGTACTCAAAGTTCATTTGCAAAGTCTGTCTTGTCTGCAGGTGCACAGGTGGATTGTCCTGTTGTTAGTGCAAGTGCACCAGTGCATGCTGCACCTGTTCACAGTTCAATGGTCGCACGGAATGTCAATACCAAATGTGCCAAAAGTGTTGCGCAAGTGCAGAAAAGTCGTACAGCTAGCTTAAACGTGCAGCAGGTGAGTGAAGGAAAACCGAGCGACTGCGCCAGACGAATTGAGTCCTCTTCTCCGCAAGATCCTTCAGTGGTAAATATCAACCAACCAGACAAGTGCCGGAAAAAACGTTCGCCTGGATCGCACCCAAATGTGTACGGTGTGAAGTTCTCGGCCAAGGATGATGCTGAGGGGATTCTGAGTCGACAACAGATCCCGACGATGGATTCATTCTGTATCGAGACAAGAGATGGTGAGAGTAAGGCTGGTTCAGACTCGCAGATCAGAGAGGAAAGTTTGTGCCCAACTAAAGCCAAACCAAGTGACAAGTGTCAAGCGGATGTGCTGATGAAGAGGAAGAGTCGTGAGCAAGCTCTAGGCGCCCTGACTGCCGTGAGACGTAAGGCAAAGTCCGCTCTGCAGGCCATCTGTGGGTCTGAGGACGACAGCAGCAAACGGAAGGATCAACATTCTCCGAGCAGCACGATTGCATCCATGCCGGCTCTACCGACACAAAGCAGGGAGATAGAGGCTATGTTGGAAAGAGAAGGTTTGCTTAGAAGTTGTGATTTTACAAACAACGAATTTGTGCCTCTGAACAAGTCACCGAGACTTGCTCTGTGCGGCGGAAGTGAGACTCCGATAGTAGGACGAGTGGTCGGTACGATAAAACTCATCCACTCATTCGACGAGGCACTGAGCAGCGGAGATGCAGTGCTGCATGCATCAGGTAGGAGCCCTAACCTGCCTGATAGAGTGGTGTACGGCACCCCCGGCAGAGTCACCAGGCAGAGTGTACGTCGTGCAGGAGAACAGACTAGTCCAGGGGTAGAGAGAGGTGTGCAATGGTCGGAGCAACAGACTAGTTTGCAGTTAGCAGGAAGCGAGATTGGTGCAGGCTTAGATTCAATGTATTATCTTGCAAGTCAGGTAAAGGTAGACTGTGACAACGATGTTGAGTTGCAGAAACCTTTGTGTCTGCAATTCCAATATAGCACGGATAATGATTATCTATCTGACGCTGGCCCGGCTATTGTTAGCCTGGATAGTATTAGCCCTGCTAGTGTTGGTCTGGCAAGTGTTAGCCATGCTACTGTTGGCTCGGTTAATGAAGCTGGTATAGTAGCCTCTAGGTGCGCTTCCTCTCCATTAACTTTTCTGCTCGGGCAGTCTCAGGTCAAAGCAGAACCGATGGAAACTTCGCATTATGAGTCTCTAGACTTTCCGTATACAACCAGTGACGTTGTATCTTGTACACCATATGAGCCGACTTCTTATATAACACACGAGCCGGCTTCTTGTGCAACAGATGAGCCGTCTCCAAGTGCAACATATCAGCCGTGTCCCAGTGCAACATATGAGCCAGCACATTGTGCAGCACAACTTGAGTGGGCTTCATATGCAACAGATGATTTGGCTTGTTGTGCAGCACACGAGCCGGTTCCTGATTCTACACATGAGCCGGGTCCTTGTACAACAGATCAATCGACTCCTGATTCTAAAGATGAGTCGGCTTCTTGTGTATCACACGAGCCTACTACTTCTGGCAGCATGGTATGTGTTGCAGCTGTAGCGAGTGAGAGTATTGACGACGGTTTTGGTGATACAAGCTGCAAGTTGAGAGATGCTGCATCAGTTGCTTGCTGCGATGTGGAAGTGCAGCACGGAGGGAAGCATGTGAGGCGTGCCCAGGACAGTCGATGTGTCAGTGGAGCGAGAATGACGTTGAGATCAAGAACTCCAAGGTCGACGGGCATCTCTTGTGGGGATCAGTTTGATGTACATCAAGCTGTTCTGGCTGAATCATCCTTGCCTGTGTTGAGGAATGCGGGTAAGTGCGTCCTGATCACAACTGCGCGTGATTCATCCGTAGAATCTGACTCACAGACTGCTGTGTCGGCAGAAGTTAGCAATGATCCTTCTGTTCGTACAGATACTCTGGATATGACTGAGGCGTCCAAGTCAAAGGCTGTCGACATGTTGGTTGCATGTGGTAGTGTCGAGCCATTTGTGCAAGAAATCGGAGACGCTTCTCAGAAAGCATCAACTATCAGTAATCACTCACAGTTCTATGACTCGTTTGGAAAGTTCGTGACATCAGGCGATGTTTCTGGAGAGAGACTTTCTGTGCTTGCAGAGTTAACTGCTGAGAAGAACGTGTCAGGTCAGGTTTCTGGGAACATTCCAGTTCTGCATGATGCTTCTAAAAGCAGTATAGAATCTGGTGCGACTTCTGAATGCAAGTCACAAAGTCACGATACTGAGAATTTGACCGATTTGCAAGTAGCAGATAGGAGTTATATGACTTCAAGTTGCTCGGTGGAATCTGAAAGCTCCTTGATTCCACAGCCAGCTGAGTGTGCTGTGGATTCTGAACCGCGTTGTGAAAGCTCTTTGGTCTCGCAGTCACCTGAGTGTGCTGTGGATTCTGAACCGCGTTGTGAAAGCTCTTTGGTCTCGCAGTCACCTGAATGTGCTGTGTATTCTGAACCGCGTTGTGAAAGCTCTTTGGTCTCACAGTCGTTCTCTGAGAGATCTTTGATTGTGCCTTGCAGTGCACATACGTTGGCAGCGTCTCCTGTGTGTAAAGAAACGAGTCTTGACTCATTTAGTGCGTTCACTCCAAATCAAGAACAATCTTCAGTACAAGTGAAATCGTGCACCCCTGGGCAGACGACCGCTTCGGAGCATTCGACTAACGTATCAGCTTTGTCTGCGTACAACGATACTAGTATTTGGTCCATGTTTTCCCCACGACAGGGATTTTTCTGTGAAGCGTCGAGCTGTGAAATATCTGATTTATCAATTTCCGTAGATAACAACACGTCGATGTCAGACTTGAAACCAGTCATTCGTCTGCTCAGGCCTGCTGGACGAATTGTTTCAGGAGTTGAACCCGTGAAGGCGTCGTTTACGTTAACGAAGCCGGCGTTTGAGAAAATGCAGAATATATTTGCCACTCGGCTAAGTGTAGATGAAGTTCAACAGGATTCTTCTTCGGAGGAAATAAGCGGAAGCCAACAACTTTCTAAGCCTAATTCTTGCCAAGGTACTGAACCACTTGAACAGTTGGCTAGTACTAGTTCTTGCCAAGGTACTGAACCACTTGAACTGTTGTCTAGTACTAGTTCTTGCCAAAGTACTGAACCACATGAACACTTGTCTAGTACTAGTTCTTGCCAAGGTACTGAACCACTTGAACTGTTGTCTAGTGCTAGTTCTTGCCAAGGTACTGAACCACTTGAACAGTTGACTTGTACTAGTTCTTGCGAAGGTACTGATCCTGTTCTGCAGGGTCTCTCCCTGGGTAGTTACCTGAATGAACTAATATACCAGGATGCGTGGATTAGTTCTACGTGTCCTTATGCTGAACCCTGTGCTGTTGGAAGCCCTGTGCAGTCTGTTGGAACTGATCCTTGTGGGATGACTGGTTCTAACCTGGCTACTGATTCAAGTACTCCTCAACCATGTGGTGCTGCAATAGCAAGTGCCATGTCTCGCACTATAAGGGCAAGTGCCAAGTCTCGTACTACTGAAGCGAGTGCTGAAGCTTGCACTCTTGAAAGAAGTGCGATATCTTGTCCTACTGAAGAAAATGCTGAAGCTCGCACTATTGAAAGAAGTGCGATATCTTGTCCTACTGAAGAAAGTGCTGAAGCTCGCACTGTTGAAGGAAGTGCTGTGTCTCGCACAAGGGAAGAAAGTGCTGGGACTTGCACTACAAGTGCAGATGCCGAGTCTTTGTCACGTGTTTTACGACAGAGTGCCCTTCCTGGTAGCACTACAGTATCTGTTGGGTGTTCCACATCTCTGCAGACTGGAGACGTGACTCGAGACGATGCTCAAAGAGTCAGGCTCAACACTGCTCTACAGACAAGACAGAGTCGGATGGACAGTGCTAACGTTGTTCGTAGTAAGGCGAGTCGAGAAACAACCGATCCGCCACGGCAGTCATCGCGACGTCATGACTTGAAGCACGTCGTGTCAGATCACTCGTACTGCCATGAGGTGATGGTGCCACGCTGGTATCACGATGTCAATCTGAGCACGGTGTCAAAGTGTCACTCTGGTGCTGCGGTCTATCCACAGGATCCGATCTTTCAGCACATTGTCCGCCAAACCGTCGCCTCTCTCAACAGCATTGCCGTGGTGTGCAACCAGCCGCCAGTGTTCAACCAGCAAGAAATACAGGAGCTAGGCGAAGGTCAGGGACCATTGCCGGAGGAGTTTCAGGAACCAGCTGTGTTAGATGCAAATCACGAAATGGAATTGAATGAACCTCGAAGAAACCAAGGAAAGGAGATGGATGAATCTGAAAGAAATGATTCACATGAGATTTATGAGCTGGATGGATTCGAAGAACTGGACATGGAGAGACTGGGAGGAGATGATGGATCGTTGATACAAGAACTGGACGGTGATCACGACCGGCGCAAGAAGGAACAGATCAGGGATGAGTGTACGTGTGTGAATGTTGACAACCTTGTAAGCAACTTCCAGACGAATATGTTGGAAGCTTCTGAGACTTCAAGTTTTAACAGTACTACAAGCTTGAATCTGCCAGAAGTGGGCTGTGATAATGACATGCTGAACGCCGACACCTTGAGATATATTCTCTCTAATGATACGCGGAATTTCTGTGCGAGCCATGTTGCAGATACCGGTACTTTTGATCCTTGGAATATCCAAGATCGTGAAACGGAGAAACATCTGGACTGTAATACTAAGAGTAGTGACGCAGGGAAAATGACAAACGATGCTGGGAATACCCACTGCATTTCGTCATCTTGGTTGCCTCCAACAGAAGGCATTGAAATAACGAGTTGTTGTCCTCGAGTTGAACAATTTAACACGATGACATTCGTGACGAGTAGTGTCAACCATGTTGAACGGGCAGAGGGAATGAGCGGAGGAAAAGAGAGTGGATCAAGTACTGTGCATGACCTGAACTCTACTGACGAGTTGATCGACGTCTGTGGAGATGTGGAGGAATCTGTGAATCTTGAAACTCTTCCAGACGGTTTAAGCTGTGTGAATGAAGTGGAAGTGTGTACTCTAGAAGTCGACAGTGATGTACAGATTGTATCTCAGTGTTCAGAGGTGAGTGCAAGTATGGAGCAGATAAAACAGAAGAAGAAGAAGAAGCAGCGCAGATATCCGATGTTTGGTGGGCAGAGAAAGCGATGTAGAGTGTCGCCAGGTGCTGCTAGATCTTTGAAGAGCGTTGTTGATAAAGTTGAGTGTGAGAATGAAACCCATTGCAGTCCAGATACCTCGACTGTTTCAGCTGCAAGTTCAGCGGCTGATGTTCACTCTGTGTGCCGTAGAAGTTCAGGCTCATCTGTTCGTGAAGAACGTGACGAGTCGAAACTTGTGCGTAAAAGACGTCATGCGAGCGAGTCGGACGGACAGTCGTGCTTCCCGAGACTCGTCAAGAGATCAGTTCGTATCGCTTTGACTCGCAACGCATCGTTTCCCAGTCGTCAGGTTATGCAGCAGGCGCTCGAGTTTAGTCGTGATGCACCACCGAGCGAGTCATTCAAAAGTTCTGGCATACCAAGCGATTCGCCCAAGAGTCGTGATGGTTCTCTGGGTGTCAGCAGTGCGTCTGTCATCAGTGTTAGCAGTCTGTCACTGAGATGTCTCTCAACATCTCCGTCATGTCAAGATCATCTATCATCAGCTCTTACTACTCAAAGTCATACATGCAATAATGGTCTGGCTGGACGGAGCCATGCTGAGAAGAACAGCAACAACTTTATGTCATCCGTGCCAGTCTCACTAGCTACAGTTGTAAGTATACAGCAGTCTGATGAGATTCTCATCAATGTTAGCTGTGAGAGTGTCACTGACGGTCGTGTCGTTACAGCTGTCACTGACAGCGGTGTCACTGGAGTCGGTGTCACTACAAGCGGTGTCGGCACAGCTATCACTGACAGCGGTGTCACTACAAGCGGTGTCGATACAGCTATCACTGACCGCGGTGTCACTAGAAGCGGTGTCGGTACAGCTGTCACTGACCGCGGTGTCACTAGAAGCGGTGTCGGTACAGCTGTCACTGACCGCGGTGCCACTAGAAACGTTGTCGGTACCGCTGATGCTGACTGCAGTGTCGCTGACACGAAGGGTTACTGTAGACCTGCACAAAGTCAGTCGGAGCAGAGGACACGCCCCCTCGTTCTTCAAAAGGAAATTTCTTCTCTTGTTTCTGCTTCTTCGTCCGGCTCTAACTGCACTGAGAATGGTTCATGTGGGGAAGAATTACTACATGTTATATCAGACAATACAGAGGGTAGAAACAACGAAATCATTGATGTGAACAACAATGCGACGGATACGAATATTGCAAACATGGTTTCCTCGAACGTTGACCCGGGTCTGATTCAGTGTGGACAGGAGCTGCGTCAAGGGTTCAAACGTGCTGCCCTGTCAGCCAGCAAGGAGTGTAGAGTTGCTCTAGATGACGGACAGGCGGACGAGACGGTGGTACGTTCATTCTCTTATAGATGATCAGACTTTAGATCTAATTACTGTAGTCGGTCTGTGTATTTATTCCCAGTAAAATTCCACTTGTTCTGTGCTTTTATGAGTGATAGAGTTTGAACAATGAACATGTTAATATAAGAATTAACTTACGCTGTTTAATCATGTTTTATTTAATAACAACTACGGGAAGGACCTTTGGCCAATTAACTTAAGCTGTTTAATCATGTTTTATTTAATAACAACTACGGGAAGGACCTTTGGCCGCCCACCCGTGCTCATCTGACCTAGTGGATCGGTGGTTAAGTCATGCGTAGAAATACTTAAATAACCGTCGCCGGGACCTGTCTTCAGAGTACTTTCATCATCAAAGTCATCATCATCATTATCATCATCATTATCATCATCATCATGTTTTATAATATTTATTTTAAATAACTGCATTAATGCAGTTATTTAATAATTGATGATTATAATTATTAATTAATAATTATTAATAGTTAAAGTTACCATGTGTTATATAGTATTGAACTAGTTTTAAATAATGCTTTGATTAATAATTGTTCTGGTATGTTGTAATGTTTTATACGGTTTTATTTGTCAGGAATATTTTAGTAGTATGTACAGTGGTTTTTGCCTGAGGTGCGTTGCCTTTAAAAACTTGAACTTTAAAACTTTAACGAAGTTATTCTTTAGTATTAACTTTTTATTTTAAAGAGTTGGAAATTGATTTATATCAGATTTCACCTTTAGTTTACTGAACATTGGCAGGCTTCTAGAATCTACAGATGAGGCGAATAATATTTAAATCAATGTAATTTCTAACTTTGAAAGCATCTGGTGTTTTTTAAAATTGAAGATTCACGTTTGTTTGAATAATTTAGAATATAGAGGGAGCAATCCGGCTTGGTCTTGGGCTGAGATGGAACCCTGCCAAGTCTCATCCGTTCCAGTATGCTGACGTTGAAGCAGCACAAGGCAAGACAGTTGCTCCAGCTCTCTGTGATCCCAGGTCATCATTGACTTCCAAACTGTCTTCCAGCAATACTAGTCCTCGTGGAAAAGTTACTGCGCGTTACATGTTGAAGCGGTCGGCCTCTGCTACGTCTATCCCGGGTACTGGCTTCGGACATAGACACAAGCATCAGCCTCGAACAGTTGCTTGCAGCCGTTTTAGAACATGCTCAGTCTCTGTGGGTTCCAGTTCAAGCCCGGTAAAGAGCAGACAAGCAGTGCAGACTGATAAAGCTGTGTGTAGTGTGAATGTTGCATCAACAAGTCGGGCAAAGAGTGCGGAGAACAGGTTGTGCGATGGTGGAAGTGATCCGTATACAGAGAAGAGTCGTATTTCATCGCTGAGAAGTCATGCTCGCCAGGTCCAGGCTGGCGACAGATTTGCTTCGTTGGATGGTGGTCGGCAAGCTGTTGAGCTGCTGAACTTTGTGGACAGACAATTCGGAGAGACGGTAGAAGTTCTTACAACCAGTCAGTGTACGTCCACATCTGAGAAAGTTGATGACCCTGGAAGTAGATCATCGGGCGCAGGTGGATCGACCAGTCAAGCTCCAGGAAAGATCTACTCGACACCGTCAGGTCCGAGCTCTGAGGACACTCGTGCCAGTGTCCGCTCTACCTCCGCTCCTCGTGCAGTGTCCTCAGACTTTTGCAGAGTAAGTGAAAGTAATGTTTGCACTTATTCTATTGGCATATTCACCCTCGTCATTATCATCATTTTACCAAAGATATTTCATGATCCACATTCTAAGTGTGGGGGAGGTGAGTGGGGGGGGGGGAGCGTGTCATAGAAAACTAATGGTCAACGGACCTATGCGATGAAGATTAGTCCTTCAGTACTTTGAATTGTGTTAATCATCCAATTTTTCAACAGAATGGCATGAGACATCATGTCAATAAAAGATCTTTGGAATGATAACATTGCGTTTCTATAATTGGTCATATGACTAACCTACAAATCTCCTGATTTGTTTCCAATTGAAACGCCTGTGGTTCTTTCTATCGATGTCCACAGTGATTCGGAGCCAAAGCACTCGCAGTGATTCGGAGCCAAAGCACTCGCAGTGATTCAGAGCCAAAGCACTTGCAGTGATTCGGAGCCAAAGCACTTGCAGTGATTCGGAGCCAAAGCAGTTGCCCATCTGAAACGTCGTTTGTGTCAAGCGAGAGAATTGTCAAACCTGATTTCCTAACTTGTGGACTCTATATCGGGTCAAATTCAAGATTAAACTAAGCATGAAATCTATTCAGTGCATTAATGAACTGTTTTTAAAGACCACAGGGTGCAAATTTATTTTGGAAACGATATCATGTTGAAAAACGTTTGTTTTGACTATAAACACTTGAAAACTACTTGGGCTTAATGCACATTTTGACTAAAATCTCTCGACGAACTTTTATAATATAGTGCAAACGAATTATATGGTAAATATATTCAAAATCATATGAAAATATTTCGTACATCTCCTCTATGCTCGGTTAAACAATCAACTTGTATTGAGCAGTTCTTTAATGAGATCATTTTGAATGTAGTTAGTGAACTTTCATGTGACCCTGTAGTATTTAATGATCCTGCGGACATGAAGTTGAGTTGTAGATGAAAACATTCCTGTCGTGAAGGTGTATTTTCCAAAAATGTCATGGTGTAGAGAGATCTAGTCTGATTTGTTTGTGGTGTAGAGAGATCTAGTATGGTTTGTTTGTGGTGTAGGGAGATCTAGTCTGATTTGTTTGTGTTGTAAAGAGAATCTAGTCTGGTTTGTTCGTGGTGTAGAGAGATCTAGTCTGGTTTGTTTGTGGTGTAGGGAGATTTAGTCTAGTTTGTTTGTGGTGTAGAGAGATCTAGTCTGATTTGTTTGTGGTGTAGAGAGATTTAGTCTGGTTTGTTTGTGGTGTAGAGAGATTTAGTCTGGTTTGTTTGTGGTGTAGGGATCTAGTCTGGTTTGTTTGTGGTGTAGAGAGATCTAGTCTGGTTTGTTTGTGGTGTAGAGAGATCTAGTCTGATTTGTTTGTGGTGTAGGGAGATCTAGTCTGGGCTCAACTGGGCAAGGTCCGCTGGTGGCCAGCGATGGTCATATCTCCCGTTGACTGTGGAAAAACTGATCTGAAGACAAAGCATTCTTGGATCTACTGGCTGGGCGATTACAAAGTGTCAGAGGTACTGATAGATGACATACTTTATTTCTCCAAGTCAATGTTTTCAATGCATTTAGAGTACATGTATAACGTTTATATTTTTTGTAGCTCATATTTTTACCGTAACTTAATTGTAACGTGAAGTTTTTACCCACTGAAGGCACAATATAGCCTATTTGTGCTTACATGCCGTTAAGCCACAATCAATCAATCAATCAATTATATTTTTACTTTAGGGAAGACTGATGAATTGGCCTTGCATACTGATGGATACAGTATATTGTTGGATGCTGTTGACCTTACCCCTTATGTATGATATGTTGTTAGATGTTATTGGAAATGCATTGCTGAATGTGATCAACAAGACATGAGATTGTTGGTGTCTTGAAGAGAAGCCTACTAGAAAATCTTTGCTTTATTACATCAAAGCAGCAATGTATATTCATATTGGTTATGGCAATTCGAATTTGTTCACTCGGTGTCACTCAGTCAGTATCACACAACACAGTGTCACTCAATGTCACACAACACAGTGTCATTCAATGTCACACAACACAGTGTCACTCAATGTCACACAACACAGTGTCACTCAATATCACACAACACAGTGTCATTCAATGTCACACAACACAGTGTCACTCAATGTCACACAACACAGTGTCACTCAGTCAGTGTCACACAACACAGTGTCACTCAGTCAGTGTCACACAACACAGTGTCACTCAATGTCACACAACTCGGTTGCACATGGTGACCCTCTGGTTGTCTTACTTGTTGTACTCAGATGTCTCACAAGAAGATGACTCTGTTCGTTGAGAACTTTGTTGTGAAACACCTCGTTGTGCAGTCGAAGCCATACAACACTGGAATCAAGGAAGCCTTGCAGGCAAGTCATTATTGTTGTACAACACTGGAGTCAAGGAAGCCTTGCAGGCAAGTCATTATTGTAGTACAACACTGGAATCAAGGAAGCCTTGCAGGCAAGTCATTATTGTAGTACCACACTGGAATCCAAGAAGCCTTACTAGTAAGCTATTATTGTAGTACCACACTGGAATCAAGGAAGCCTTGCAGGTAAGTCATTATTGTAGTACAACACTGGAATCAAGGAAGCCTTGCAGGCAAGTCATTATTGTAGTACCACACTGGAATC
>JAQFYQ010001015.1:0-14439 GCA_034694885.1 Buchholzia appendiculata | reverse complement strand
GCTCCATCTCAGATACCTCTGGGATGCAAAGGACCGAGGGAATGAGGGACCAACCTTTGGAGGCATTCAGTTCTAATCGAGAGAAGTATTTCCACGGATTTCAGGGTGATGACCATGACAGTGAAACTGAAGGGTCTAAGACCAGATTGAAACCCGACCAGCGGTCCCGTTACATTATCCCAAAACGGTCTATTCATTTGGACGTAGGCATTTCATGCCGCATATGTGGCGACTCTTGTGTAAATTTTACTCCATACCGATATCGAAATTAATATAAGCATTTATATATTAATACAGATAAATAATTGAAATCTTGCGTCGAAAGTTGCGTTTGTGGTTTTTCCTAGTCTTAGTCATAAGACAATTTGATGGATGATCGATAATTTTATCCTGGCTTGCATCATAATAATAATTAAATGATTGAATACGAACGAATATTTAATTTGCATTTATTATATTACTGCGGGGTAAAAGAGTCGGGTATTAATGCAGAATTACTGCATGTCATATATGACGCTTTTTAAAGATATTTCATTTTGTGTCCGATGGGGTGACAGCAGCAAAACTCGCCGGCAACTTCTCAAGTAATAAAAATGCATTTATTTTGAACAAATCTTTATGCCGGCCTATCTAAGAAAAGTTAAGGGAACATTTTCATTTTTGATGGTAAAATGTGTGTGATATTATTATTATTTGGAGTTTCCTGGATTAATCGCTTCACAGGTTCAATTTGTGCAATAACTTGCAAAATATGTTGGGATCGAGTTTCTGAGAAGTCCAACTTAATTACAATTAATTATAATTGTGAAATAATTAAGTATATTAATGTCCTCAAGGACAACAAGATCTCGACTACCTTAGATCATAGTCGAGATCTTGCTGTCCTCGAGGACTGTACGTCCTTGGCCATGAGCATGACCATGAGGATCCTCGATGACAGCCACAGCTTTACTTTAATGTCGTTTTCCATGGCCTCTGATCCCCTAAAGTCCTAGGCGTTGGTCTTGGCCTCGGGACAATGTCCTTGGCCTTGGACTCAAGATGCCATGCAATTGCTGTGCTCGGCTGTCCTCGCGCTAGCAGATGCTGACCATAGCCTTGGCATCGGACAAAAGGTCTTGACCGTGGCCTTGGACACATTTGGGAGTCATGGCCACAGATGTCAAGTACTTGGCCTTGGCCTCGGATTTCATTTCATTTCCTTAACTTAATTGATTACTATAAGTATCCTGTTTAATTTAGTGTTAATATTATAATTATAATGATCATAAATTTATTAATAATACTTTGACGTACAAGAATGGAAATTTGAGTACGATATTAGTGGGAGCACTGCTTGCTGGAGGCGTTAAACTTCCGGTTTTCTGTATCCTTAAAATAAAATATAATAACATCAAATATTTATTTTATTACGAATATTTACTGTTTGATTTGTTAACTTGACCTTTGACCTCTAATGAACTCTGTGAGAGGTTAGCGAGGTCAGAGGTCATGGCTAAGGATTACGACCATCTCTTCAAGTTACTCATCATCGGAGACAGCGGTACGTTGACATTCACTAGCATGCCAATAATACCGGCACTCCTGTCAACGGCGGTCCCAAATTATTTAACACTAAACCCTAACCCTAACCCCTAACCCTAACCCTAACCTAATAGTGCTAAATAATTTGGGACCGCCGTTGACAGGATTGCCGATAAATCTCACTCTGGCTCTACTGTTATACAACAAATTACAATATTGAGAGCCTTGTACTAACAATACCGCATACACTAGAACCGTCCCCGCATTGCACCGGCTTCTGTATAATTCCCTGACAATTGAACTCGATGCACTACAGGTAGTGGCAAACAATTACAACGCCGACTACTTTAGACGTCATGATTGGTTGACGAACCCCGAACTGAACATACAACAGAAATGATCAATGCAGGCTAAACCTTGGTATGCTATTTACGACCTGGCTTCATTCTTGCAGATAACAATTGAGAAGGCATGGCTTGTCAAAAACGACACACGATTTGAGCCATAGACATCTAACTACTGAGGACTTTAGGCTTGCAAAAAAACATGTGGCTACGCAAGATACACACGCACCAGCGAATCCACACAAGAAAGAAAGGCTCGCTTATTGATTGTGTTACAGCATTGTGCGGGCTGCAGTAAACGGAACCGAAGCAGCGCCGAGGCTCTGCGTGAAAAAAAACATCGTTTAGATCGGTGCATGATGGGCTGCAGGAATTGCACGGCTGTGTGTTGAGCAGCAGCTAGACTGATACAGTCAGTAGGCACTGTACAGGTGAGCGAGTAGTGCGCGTTCTTGTGAGATTGCGCAGAGACTGATTTACCTGCGCTTTATGGAACTGTAATAGTAGGTAGAGAAAAGGAGATAATCAAAACGTTGACGTTTATGATGTTGATTAGGTAATTACTACGTTGCGATGTATTCATGAAATTCAATCAGGTGTAACGTCGTTAAATATCTTTAGACATTACAGGTAACATTGTTTAGCATAGGCAGCTTTGAGAATATTTAGATTCGTGTAATCAATTAATTAGAGTGAGCGTCCAGTAGAAGAGTAATTGGAAGATCGGCTGAGTATGTAACATAAGCAGGATTATTAGACAGATACACGGGCTGGGTTTTTATTTGAGGAGAGGGGAAGGGAGTCAATAAACCCTAAACTAGAAATTGTTTCGAAATTAGCGTGTTATTTTGTTAATCTTTAAGAAATCCCCCCCTCCCCCAGTTACTACCACTTAGGAATATATCCCAATATATTAAACTGAACCAAAAAGCAGCTTTTGACCAGGCACTAAGATACCTATTCAAACAGATCCACGCAAATACTATAGACTTAGACAAATAGGCCTATATAACCTCACAAAAACGATGTTATAAATGCAGAGACTTGTAATTAACTGTTTATGACTTTTCGCCAATGTAGTCATTGGCACACAACGAGAAGCAGCGTTCTCACTGATGTCAAAATAGAAACAAGAATCCATTACTCATTCGTACAAAATTTGGGATGCCCCAGTTTCAAATTTGGCAGTCTTGAACTATTAATTTTAACCTTTGAAGCTTTTTTTCTTCCTTACATTTATTTACAGTGCGTCCAAGAACGCCAATGTCCGTGATGCAGCACTTCATGGGAACGCGGCCCAGAAGCTTCAGTTCCTCCTGCCCCGTCTCACAGCTTTTTCTTTTTGCGCGTTTGAATCGACTTTGTCCTGAGATAATTATCGGCTGGATTATGTAATAGATTCCGGGCTGCTTTACCGGGTACCCGCATGCAGCTAGCCTATTATTGGAAAATTTTACAGGGTTTAAAGTATGGTTTAAAGGGGTCAAATTAGGGTTGATAGGGTTCTTAAGGTAGGGTTAGAGCTTGGGTTAGGACCAGTATACAGTTAAATAGTTTGGGCGATAGCTTTATTTCGCATTACAGCTGCTTGGTCTGTTTTTCAACTGCATGCGGGTACCCGGGAAAGCTTCCGGGCTGCAGTGTAACAATTATTATTTAGAATTGATCACTGTCGGAACATGCGTCATCAACTCGCCGTTACTGGATGACCTACGTTATAATCCGACACGCAAAGCCCTGTTTACGTGATCAATTCTAATTATTGTCAATTGTATTAATACAACACACATTTTTATCACCTCCTCTGATTCGGTACTAGTTAGGCTCGTTGAGCTCGTCGTGATTTGTTTATTTACAGTTCACTGGATTAGTGTTGCTCACATCCTTATCATTACGTCAAATATGCAATCAAACAGAGCCTTGCTAATACTGGTTTTGTCCGACCGAGTAAGTATTGACTCGCACGAGATGATGATAATTATAGTTGTCAGTAAACAAGTCGGTCCCTGGCAAGACTCCGTTGTCTAGTACATGTTAGATGCATGTACATTTATCAACATTTACTTGTCCAAATGTCATCGTTTTTGTCTGGGTTATCCAAGGAAGGATGCAGACACGTCAAACATATTTCAAGTTTGCTATCTACAAAATAATTAAAGAGCTGTGCCGGAAAGGTAATGTATTAGTTCAGGCTCGATCTTTAGATAAATACAAGGATCATGATATTATATTGTTTTTAAAAGTCATTTCAAGAAACATCAATTTACAACCGGATGCCCTTTCGAATTCCAATCAACTCATTGCACGTCTTGCTGTGCAACATAAACTTCGTACAATCAAGTAACGGTCGAAGCCGTTTATTTTCTAGTGGCATAAATTATTCACGACCATGTCGACCGAGTTTCGTTGATTATGGCCTGTCCGAGCTGTAGATTATGGAACCATTTTATGTTGCTAGTTGTGATTGGAATTGAACTTTAGATTATGTCCAACAGTTACTACATGGCCGTACTGACTATTGTTCATTAATATTTGGTTAAATACCCTAGAAATTGCAATCTGCCCATGCATTTACTGAATGCGTCCTTGAAGGTTATATATCAAATGTAATAGGCTACGGAATACTGTGTGTAATAGAGCCCTCAAGCTTTCATTTTGTAGTTGTGCACTGAATCACGTCAGTACTCTGCAAACTCTACACATTACATTACGCATTACATCACGCTCTGTGACTAATGTAGACGCCATACGCCAGTGTAGAAGACAAGTGTAGGGATGTCAGTTAGAATAATTCATAAACACTATTCAAGGAAGTGTTTTATTACAGGAGAGTGTTTGGACGATAATAGTCCATACGTTTTGCAGCGTTTCATGACTGTTTTCGACAACTGTTTGTTTTTATATTGATTGACTGATTGATAAATGACTATTCTTCGATTCGTTAATTATTCTGTAAGTATAATTAAATATTAACTAACGAATTGCATCAACGGATTGAAACACGAATAGTCTACTGTATATTATATAGGCATTTTTAACAGTATCATTTCGGAACAACGTTGATATGGATTATAGTATTGTTGTTATAACATGGTTGCATCGGCTAGTACATTTAAATGATCTGGAATAGCAGACGAGGACAACGATAGCGGTTATAATGATGATGATCAGGGCCGTGTTTAAGGGGGGGGGGGGCTGACGGGTAAAACCACCGCCCCCTCAAAAGGGATCTTTTTCTTAGAATATGTTTCGGAATTTTTTGACAAAAGTCATTTTGAACCTCAACCCTCGCCCCACATTAAAAGGTCATCAAAATGTTGTTTGAGGTCAATCCCCCGCCCCGACGAAATCCTAGCTACGCGGAACTGATGACGATAAATCGCCAACTGCATGTTGTAATTCTATCGTCTTGAAATGTTGTTACAGTTGTAGACCATTACAACATTTCTAATTGCGGAATGGATAGCTTCATCATGATCCTGATTAATTGTAATAATTTAACGTATCTCCAGTGAACAACTGCCGTGCAAAGGATGTCCAAGTCCAGGTCATCGATGTCTTCAGAAATGACAACAGAAATAAGTTCGGGTGGATTAGGTGCTAGCAGGGATAAAAAGAAAAGTTTCTTTGGAGGATTGTTATCCAGGATGAAGAACACGGTGAGTTATAATGCATTATAGGCTTTTATACATTTCATTGAATAAAGATGTATAATTCAAGTTTATCTCTGTTGCTTACTGCTTTAGCAAATGCTGTTGAATAAGTTACGGTTACACATATATAATATTTTTCAGTGTATATTTCGAAAAAAATTCGTTTCTGTTAAAGAAAAAGTGATTGAAATAAACAAATATGACAGAAAGCGTCCGAGATAATGATGAATAGTATACCACACACCGCACTCCTGCTTGTGTTTAGTATTGGCTTCTGCTAGCGATAAAATCAGCACTTCATTATCATCGCAGTTGTCGTTGTAATTGTTATGTTGTTGATAATAATCTTCATCAATATTCCATGTGCTTATATCTGCAGGGAAAGGAAAATCCATCATCGAGTAACATGACACTGAACCAGGTGGAGTATGAGGCAAATCCAGGTCAGGCGTCCAGATTCAGACGTGACACGGATTACCGGAACAGCTCAACATCCTTACAGATACACCGCTTCTCAGACACAGGATTCAGTTCCGTGTCGTCTGCCGGTTCCACTTCAAACCTCTCTATCGCATCGTTCAATCCTAAAGCAAAGAAGAAGAACAAGACATCCATATCGTCCATGTCTGAGGTGGTGAACCTAGCGTCAACGAAGAACGTGAAATCCACCGGTCCAAACAAACAACTGTCATCTTCTATCACAGACGTGCGGTATGGTTCAGCACAAGAGCTCCGTAGCGACATTGGACCTGGAGACTCGGTCCGGTCAAAATTCAGTGGATCACAGTCTAAGGCGAGGTCGATACGTGGACTGTTCCGGTCAAGGAAGCCTTCACAGGACATGAAGGTTTCCTCAGAGCAGGGTGTCGAGTCAAGGGCTCTGATGACACAGGCCGAGCTACGGCGCCAGCAGATGATGATAGTTCAAAGCGTCTGTGCAGCTGATGAAGAACAACGTAAAGGTGTCTTACAACGCGATGACATATCAAGCAATCTAACCGGTGACTCGACGATACATCATGACATATCAGGGAATGAGGACTTGTCCAACTCTCTTACTACTTCTTTCAAAAACAAACCAGCTCCGGAGACATTTCCAAAAATGAGCGCATCGTCTGCGTCCAGCAAACAACTGGACCTATCACGCTCATATCAGGATCTCTACAAGACCACTGGAAGTCAACCTGGTAGCAGTTCACATGATACCGGATACCCTGAGATGAATCTGCTGTCCACCAGACGGGACGAGTCCAATGGGGTTAATACTGGGTCGAGGTCCAGTGGATTCGATGACTCATTCGGATCTATAGTCGACTCCCCCGGTGACACAATGACGTCACAGAAAGACAGACAGCGCACGCGCTCTGCAGTCAGTATAGACGTAATGTCCCTCGTCAGCAGCGCGGAGAATATGACGTCATATAACAGTAGCAAATATCAATCTATGCATAGTCCCAATAGTATTGTTGCTCAGCATAATGGGAACAGTACGAAATATGATAATTTTATTAGTACAGTTACGAACCCCGATAATATGGCAACGAATGCCAGCTTGGAATCGTCCAATGGAAAGTTAAGAGCAGACAAGGATATAACCCGTGGAAACGAGGCCCCAACTGTGCCAAAAAGAATGAAAAGAAAAGCTCCAAATCCTCCAGGTGAGAAACATATGTGCATTATATTAGAGTAGTTTATTTCATTAGTATCATTACAATACAATAGGGCGACATTCTTATTAGTCGCTATGCTTTTTTATGCGTAACGGTGTATGTAGTTCAGATCCCATGCCTGTCGTTCAGTGCAAATCTATTTTGCTTTACAATACTAATAGATAGTATGACAATAAGTGTAGCCAAAGTAGTTGTGCAGTTAATTATATTATATCCAGGAAAATAATGTAATATCAGAACATTTTAGGTTAAACTATGCTACTTTTCAGATTCAGTTATCAACATGGTCATCACTTCTTTACTTCATTAGGCCTATACTTGGCAGAAATCAATGCATTGTAAGGCACATTTGAAACACCAGGATGTCAGTAAGTGAGACTGCTTCATTCTTGAATCATGACACATCCCCCCTGTCAAGCGCCAAGGTATGGCAAGCATGCATGACCCCTCAACTGTAGCTCACGCGATAGCATAGCGGCAGGCAAGTAACGTGTCATCACAGCAGCAGCCAGCAGTGAAACGTCTGTGGGTAATAATTATAATTGAGGTGCATTCTTTCGATGTGTACCATATGTCACTTTCTTTCAGCCTGTATCTTGATACTTTGTCACTTTCTTTCGTTCTATGCTTCTTCTCTGCGTGATAGCTGCATTGTACATAAAAGTCCCGCTACAAGTGCAGCTGCACTCTTGTGTCAGGTTGATCTACAATATAAATAAGTAGTGTCTATGTGTGTGGGTGTTTTTCTGAGTGTTTGATTTTGTGTTTGCTTGTGTGTGTTTTGAGATCCGTGTGTGTATCAGTGTAGGCCCCTATGTATGTGTATATGCGTGTGTATCAGTGTGTAGGTACATGTCTGTCCGTGCGTATGTTTGCGTGTATGAGTGCGCGCGTATGTGTGTTTGTGTGTGCCTCTATGTGTAAGTATGCAATGCCATTACATGAGCTGTGAAAGAGCTGTACCTAGATTTGACTGTAGCCAGTCAAAGCTATGGCGTTATTACTTACAGCAGTGTATTCTATCACAGCCATGCAGGAGTTGCACAGTGCGTACAATATTATGTATTTCTATAATGAAGATACGGTCTACGGCGCACGTTGAACAGCGCAAAAGAATCAGAGTAACATCAGAAAAAATTATAACCTTAGTTTACTACGCACATGTTCGTACTTTTAGATATAATTATGCGCAGTGGCAATCAGAAACCCTTCAAATATGTCAATCAATGAACACTGAACAGATACACCATAGTACTGGAATACGCAGGTTATATAATTATACCGCATGGAAATGTGCAGAGAGATTTTGTGCCTAGAAAGATCGGAAGAAAGTTTCGCTTGTGACGTAGATTGCTTAGCAACTAGCCTAAGTCTTGTTTCGATACCTAGTTGTTGTTCAGTACTAATTGGGCAGCGTGAGTTGTGTGAACTTTAGTGTGTATTAAGTGCGTGCAGTTTCCCGCCACTGTTTATGCGAGCAGTATCAATTAATAGCTCTACGGTGCAACAGATGCGTCGCTACCCGAAACAGGCCGAAACATATCGAAACATACCGAAACATAATGTAACAGCGCATGCTTGCTCACTGCAGCTCAGCGTGCGAGTCTAGTTGTATGTGTGGTTGTCTGTATGTATGTGTGTTCGTATGTGTGAATGTATGTCGGTATTGTGTGTGCTGGTATGGGGGTTTGTGCGCCTCTGAGGTATTTGTTGTTTAGATATTTCAGACTCTTCTGTTGCAACAGGTGAGAATTGCTTGAGGTGAATTTCACACGGGCAATTTCACCCCCCCCCCCCCCACTGCTGTCTGCCATCTCGCGGATCCCTCTATATTATCTAAAGTTCCTATTTACTTCGCCCCTTCAGACTTTAAGTTGCAATCTACTGCCTACCTCTTCGTCTCTCATACTTACATATTGTAATTTTTCACTAATTCTTTTTTGATCTTTGAATTACTGAATGTTTGTCTGTCAACATTATGCGACATGATTGAACAGTCATTCGGAAATATGCATACTTTTTCATTATGCTCACAGTCATGAGCATTCAAAACTGCGCTTTACATCGAACATTTTGTGACTTCAATTCCATGTCTTACTTTAAAAATTATATTTATTTCTAAACACAATCTCTGAAATTGTGCTTTTTAAAGTTTTTATTATTATTAATTTCTGTAAATTAGTTTCAGTTGTGCACATTACATTTTTTCCATTCAACAATCAGTTACTGTATAGTGCAATTGTTTGATTTGTATGCTGGCTAAGATATTTGATATATGTTAAACTTTAGATTGGTTATACAGTTTTGCCTTAAATGATAGGACTTTAAACTGTCTGTTCATTTCACTATTTGTAATTTCTACTCTTTATGCTTATACATTTGATTTTCAAATCGTAAAATGTAAGTGCTGCAAATTGTATGGGTAACATTTGCACTTTCTCGTAAAATAGCAATCTTTCTCATATGCGCACCCTCCCCCCTTTATGACGGGCGTTTTCCACGGACACCAGTGCGAATGTGATGTTCAACGCATCGTTTATATTTCACAGGCGATTTGTATCTTTTTACGCAACCACCGATATCCATCAGTTTTTTATACAACGCGCGGCCGACTGAAGGCGGGTCAAGTCAACAACGAGTCTCTGTCGGACATACATTCTCAACATTCCCGTTTAGTTCAGCTCCCTCCACCCATGTAGACTCCGCCCCATTCCCCTCCATCCTACTCACTATGTTGGAAATTGCGTTCTCTCTCGGCGGGTTATACTGTTTAAGTCTTATCAGTTCCCGGATAGATGTGCAAAAATGTAGCGTATCGAATGTGTGTGATGTCAGTATTTTGGCAGTGAAGTTGTCAGTGAAGTGAAGAGGAACATTGAAGGCTAATGCTATAGATGCTTAACGTCACGTGATTCAGTCAGAAACTTTGCCTTTCGTAAGATTATTTAATTCAACTTAGTATAGCATTCGATTCTCGAGTGCAGTCAATTCAGTTATTGAAGCTGAACAAAGCAATCGGCTTAAAATCGATGATCCTGCAATTGTCTAGAAATTTGTTTAGACGTGCAATTGAAATTTGAGATGTTCGTTGATATAAAGGAATAAAAAAAATGCACATGATAGAAGAACCGCGCATTGAAACGACATTAGTTGAAGCGCAGTGTTGGAAGTGGTTGGTATACTGTGCTGTTCCGCTGTTTGCGAATAATGATGGATAAATTGCATATGCTGATAGCGTGTACGTTTGAAAGTGAATTAATGTTAGAGAAATTGATCTTCATGTGTGTGGGCTGTCCTGAAATTGTCTGTGAATTACCCAGTGCTTGTTTTATTTTCCTATCTAACGGCTTGACTGGGCGGGTGTTAAATTAGTGTTGCTAAGTAAAAACGCTTGGTTCATTCACTTCTATATTGATCTTCTGATACCAACCCAAACAACCTTTGATGATCAAATCGAACAAGATCGATGACATGAGAGAAATCATTACAATAGCACTGTTGTCTATAAATGAAGATCGGATTTTACGCTGTACATAAGATTCATTGCCAAATGCGACATGTAGCCTATAGCTGATTAACTTGTTTAAAATATCGTTTGACTTTTTTCTTGATCAATTGTTTGCAAGAATGACACGTTTAATAATGTAGATATAAACATATTCACGGCTTAAGAGCAGAGATAAATAATATAAATATATAATATTATATCGTACATTCTTAAAGGTGGATTATTTAATTTTTTGAAATATGTCATGACATAAATATGGTATGATTGTTAGACTTATCATGCAATCTTGTCTTTGGTTGTTTGAATTAAATTCGGTGTCAATATTACAGACAACTGTCAGGTATTACGAGCGTTTTCTGCTCCTCCACGTTTGCTCTACTACATTATTGAATTAGGCTAATTCAAACGTTCCAAGTAAATTGAAAGTATTCTTACATTGCTATGAAAATTGGCGCCATTATGAAAATGTGTCGTGACACATTATCTCGATCAGAGTTTACGGTAAGATTAAGTAAACCCGTTTGCCACTCGTATACTTGTGAATTATCTTGGATGTATGATTGAACTATAAGCAGTAAAGCAAACACTTTAAGATTATTAACAGCGTAATGTAAAGAAGGAGTATGTAATGAGATGTTCACACAATCGTGTAGTATAAGCCTATACAATAAATGACCTGATGCGCATGATAGCACAAGAATTGTAATGTTGATAGCAGGTGGAGCTCCATGTTCTATGGAGATGGCGTCAATTTATTACAATGTCATGTGGACGAGTTTGAATAGCTCAACTCAGGATTGGTGCCACTGATCGGTCGGTGGCCATGTATAGGCCATTTCCATTAAGGCCACATGCAGGCCTGAGGCCTGATAATCGTTACATCAATATTGATGTAACTATCATTGATAATAACATTGATAATAAGTAGATTGATTATATATTTTAAATTTATTCTATAATCTTATTATCAGATACAGTGCATATTGTTTAGAACTGTTATTAAAATTAGCAAATGGTCAGGTACAAAACTGTCATTACGTTTGAGCCTCACTTAATGGCACATCGTGGATGCATAATAAGTATCGACGTTGTCTCGGACGTGCCCTATGCTAGCACGGGCAATAGTGCACGCATTTCAACCGTCGTTCATTGTTATGTAATATTACATAATTGCATTAATCATGCATACAGTATATCGATGTGTGACATTAGACTGCATCGTGTTACATCATACTACAACTGTTACAGTTCACAGGTGCTGACCTCTTGGCTACGATAGAGATGTGGCGGTAATTACTATTATGATTATGCGGTATAAGGTTACGACGCATTTAAGTATGATCAGTAGTGTGTTTGCCTCGAGACCAAAATGTCGTGAGTTCGGTTCGTGACGCTCTTGTCGAGGCACCCTATGGCATACCCTGCTAGCTTTGCACGATGCACTCTGATTATAACATCCGCTGTGTGCGTTATTATATGCAAAGCTTGTTACTTCATATATTTTCTATTGTATTCCATATCATTATCATATTTAAGGATAAGTATAGGAATTGTCACATTACACAAGCTTTTACACTGACTTAAATCCACGGCATTTAATTAAGATAAGTTATGTATCGGGCCTTTATTGTAATTTGTTCATCATACTGTGGCCGGTGTTTACACCGGGTTTTCGTCGAGGACCCGCATTGCGAAACTTCAACAATTGCAGTGCAGCTTATTCCAAGCGGAAAACGCCCCGGCCAAACTTCCATCCCATGATGAAACTATATTTCGGTCAAACTATCTCCAACTCTGTTCGAAACTACTGTACGGTATGAACCATCACATAGTTCATCTCTTCCACCGATCAGTAAAACAATTTCCTTTCCAACCCACAGTTCACAGGAAAATACTCATTTCTACAGTGTATCTAACAATACATGATGCTAACCAAGAGTGAAAAATCAAGACCAACCCCTGATTTATCCACACTTATTGTATTTTACCAAAATTCAATATTTAAACAAGGATAAAGACGATGACGGCAATAGCGATCGTAGATCCTAGTAATGTTGATTATGACGGTGTTCCAGGAACGCATAAATAATGAGAGTTATCGATGTAGATTTTATAATGCAGCTTGGTGGCATGGTTAGTATTCAGTTGGGTGAATTGGTTTTCATCTACTAATGAGTTATTTGATCTAATAGGTGTACCGGGTTTTAACTAGACGCTCGGTTACATTATGTTTTTCCTACAGCAATGCACATTATAGCCTAATCCGCTTAATACATTATGCCATTTACTGGACACTTAGTCATTGCTTATTTAAAATACTTCGCTGTCTGCGGTGTCATTCTCAAATCTGACAATTTTCAAACCGAATACTAATTAACTGTGTTTCTCGAGCCATCGTTGTTCATTCGCCTTCTCTTACTCATTGTCACTCTATTATAGTTTTACTATATAACCGCATTATGCTAATAATTGAATGACCCCGGGGGTCGTTCAGTGTCAGTGTTGCTATTAGGGCGTTATAGCCTGCTGTGAGTTTCCGTTGACCATGCTCTGCGCTGTGTAGGACTTGTATTGACTTACTCACTGACGGGGAAAGGTGTCGTGACACGTGACACATTGCGCTCTCACCGGCCTGGTATGTCTCGGTATGACACGCTGACCATGTTATGACGTCTTGCATGCCACATGCAATGAGTTATGCTACAGTTTGGTTGTAAGTGAAACATTTGTAATAACTTTGTATACTTGCTTGGGAGACCATTGCAAAATAGTACAGAAAGAAATGGTGAGACGGAGAGAAGAAAGGGAGGGAGGTAGAGAGAGAGGGAGAGGGAGAGGGAGAGGGAGAGGGAGAGGGAGAGAGAGAGAGGGAGAGAGGGAGAGAGGGAGGTGGAGAGAAAGAAAGTGAGATTAGAGAGAGCGATAGAGAACGAGCGAGAGAGAGAAATAGAACGAGATGTGTGAGATATTTGTAAGTTGTATTCATGATTGTTTTAGGAGCCGAGGCTGTCTCGAGTGCGGAAGCTAATGCAAGGACATTAGCACAGATCCCATCCCGGGCGGCGTATCGCGGTCCCTGCACATTCTTTGCCCCACCTCCTCCTGACAGTCCTCCACCGGACGTGACGTCAGACGATGACGATGGGTTTTTCCCTGCATCAGTGTACTACGACTATTTCTCTGATCGGTTCCCTGCTCTGACCAATCAGGGATCACCACGCTCAGCGTATTCAGACAGTGGGACTGACCTTGCGGACTTCGCTGCCCAGGTGTACCTCACTCGACGACATTCTCTCTCCAGTGGTAAGTCTCTCCCACCCAGCCGCATTCTCATTCTGGTGCTATTTTCCACCTCGTGAAACTCCCGATCTAGTCGTAAGTATTTCCCAACTGATGAGATTCGTTTATCGTGATATGGTGCCTCACCTGATTCTTTACCTTATCTAGCATTAAGACTTTCTTGCCTGACAAAATTCCCTCTGCAGCTGCAATTCTCAGCCGTCGTGTTGCTTTACTATTCTCTCCACTGAATTTGTTTCATACCTCAATTGTCTCCATGATTTACTGTATATGGTGTAGGCATATTTAATGACATTGTACGTCTGCAGTGTAGACGAGTCAATAATGTTTGTGTGTGTGAATATATACGGTTTTGGAAAAACACTCTAGGTTCATGTATGATATGCTGTTGTATTACTTCTCAATTAGACGCATCGTTCATGTGTAGTTGACATTTAATA